>CM040186.1:56918131-57190631 GCA_022606455.1 Callitettix versicolor | reverse complement strand
AACTTGACCTAAGACTTGGTCACACAAGTAATCTATAATGGTACAGCATTTGCATAAACTTGTGCGTGTATTTATATATTCGTGATGTAAGTGTCGAGTCAATAAACTTGCAAATGCTGTGCTCGACACTCGGAACCGTTAATATTTATTTAGTAAAGAGAAAACGACCTCGCAGCTCCTTCCCCAGCCACTACCATAAATACAGAATGTAGAACACAACAAAGCCCTGTGGAATATCGTTATCCAACTACAGTAAAACTCTAACTGGATTCATTAGTGAAGTAGCTCATCTGGATATGTAGAAATCTGGATAATTTTGATTACAAGTACTACCGTAGATATAAAAAGAGTAAAAATACATTCGATGTATTGAAAAAAAGATAAATTTGCGGCACATACCTGCACAGCATCGATACACGCCATGGAACATCGATAATACTGCAAATGTAATGTTTTACCTCGCCATTGTAATCAGCATTAAAATCTGCATATCGATATATATATATATATATATATATATATATATATATATATATATATATGTGTGTGTGTGTGTGTGTGTGTGTGTGTGTGTGTTCAGTACATTAAACTTTTTTAAGTTACATAGAAAATACGAAAACAGACCTCAACTGTCGTAAATTCAATTTATTAATTGTAACGGATTTTGATAATTCAGAGTGCCACTTAATGCAATTTTAACGCAGATTACGATGGTGATATATTTAAAACAAATTCAATGCAAATATATATTTGAAAAAATTTTAATGGCCGCCATTTTGAAACTGAAACTGATTTACCTTGATAACGAAATTGTTCGATCCCATACATGCTAACTCCAGTCGACGTATGTCGTAAATGGCGACAGGACCATAAGAGGGAACACAGAACAGCGCCAGGACTTCGCAGAACCTACTTTACAGTTTTGTTATTTTTTAAAATCGCAAGAAATGAAAAGTGTATTTTTTTAGTGGCTTAGTCACTAAAAATGACTAAATAAAAATAACTACTTAAAAAATAAAAACACGACTGTTAAAACAAGAATTACAAAAAAATATTCAAAAATATTATATATTTCATAATTAAAAGAAATGAAAATCTTGAATACAATTGATTTAAAAAGATAAAATCAAGGTATTAGAATAAATGCTGACGTATATTTTCCGAGTATTTAGTTAATAAGCTATGAATTTACATGTTAAGTACATCCAATAAATGCAGTCGGGGGCTGCAGCTCAATATATTTGCACTAAATAGTCCCCGACTGCATTTATTGTATGAAATTAACGTGTAAATTCATAGCTTATTAACTAACTAGTCGAAAAATATACGTCAGCATTTATTCTAATACCTTGTTTTTATATTTTTAAATCAATTGTATTTCAGATTTTCATTTCTTTTAATTATGAAATATATAATTTTTGTGTATATTTTTTTGTAATTCTTGTTTTAGCAGTCGTGTTTTTTATTTTTTTGAGTAATTATTTTAATTTTAAATGTTTCGATTTTGAAAGATTGAATTATGAACCACAAGTCTTTGTTTCGTCTACATTATTTGTGCATTAATAAATGTTTGTTATTAATTTAATATATTAAAATAATATTGATACAATATATTGCATATTTTTCGCACTAGTTAATCCGTGGCCTTGAAATCAGCACCGTTCCTGATTTTCAGATCACTTTTTTAAAGGATATATATATATATATATATATATATATATTCATAACTTATTTATTGTTTGTCTTAAATTTTCGTTGAAAATCTGATTTAATCAACTTGATCACCGTTAACAACTGCATAAATAAGAATTAAAATTTTTTGAAATTCTTTGAAATTCAATTTGACGATGGAGAAGGTTTATTTTCGTATTTTCAACGCAACTTTAAAGTTTATTTATACAGTTTTAATGCTGCTTATGGTGGTGAAATAAGAATTTCATGAAATGTAAATATAAAAAAATATATTTTAGTAAATTCTCTTCCATCACAGCTGAAGGAGCCGACGAAGTGTTTAGGCAGCAATAGTGAATATGAAATTAACTTGACCTAAGACTTGGTCACAAGTAATCTATAATGGTACAGCATTTGCATAAACTTGTGCGTGTATTTATATATTCGTGATGTAAGTGTCGAGTCAATAAACTTGCAAATGCTGTGCTCGACACTCGGAACCGTTAATATTTATTTAGTAAAGAGAAAACGACCTCGCAGCTCCTTCCCCAGCCACTACCATAAATACAGAATGTAGAACACAACAAAGCCCTGTGGAATATCGTTATCCAACTACAGTAAAACTCTAACTGGATTCATTAGTGAAGTAGCTCATCTGGATATGTAGAAATCTGGATAATTTTGATTACAAGTACTACCGTAGATATAAAAAGAGTAAAAATACATTCGATGTATTGAAAAAAAGATAAATTTGCGGCACATACCTGCACAGCATCGATACACGCCATGGAACATCGATAATACTGCAAATGTAATGTTTTACCTCGCCATTGTAATCAGCATTAAAATCTGCATATCGATATATATATATATATATATATATATATATATATATATATATATATATATGTGTGTGTGTGTGTGTGTGTGTGTGTGTGTGTGTGTTCAGTACATTAAACTTTTAAGTTACATAGAAAATACGAAAACAGACCTCCAACTGTCGTAAATTCAATTTATTAATTGTAACGGATTTTGATAATTCAGAGTGCCACTTAATGCAATTTTAACGCAGATTACGATGGTGATATATTTAAAACAAATTCAATGCAAATATATATTTGTAAAAATTTTTAATGGCCGCCATTTTGAAACTGAAACTGATTTAGCTTGATAACGAACGTGACTTAACTATTACTAAAATCGATTTTATTGTTACGTTTGAATGTAAATAGGATCAAAATTGTGATTGTTGTTTAAAGAAAGCTTTAAATGTATCTAGGAGTCAGGATCGTTGCTCATTTAAAGGCCCCGGATCTGGGTTTTACGATGATGTCCGCTAATAACTTTTTTGATTTTTTTTATGGTGATAGTAGCATTAATATTATAAAGTTATAGAGAGTTTTACTTTATCCTTATTGTGAATAAGGATAAAGTTATATTGCAGCGTCCATCATGTACCAACCCAGGACCTATACGTAGTTACCGCCATCCAAGTCGCAAGTCGCTCCTGGTAGGCTACTCGTGTATAACCGGGTTCTTTGACTTCGCGATATAGACGCAATTAGCATTCAGCAGTGTGACGTGGCGCGGCGCATGAATGATCACCGGTTTTGCAAATATAAAAAGAACTAATTGCAAAATCGGTAGCAATAACTCAAAGCTGGCAAAACAATGCTAGCTAGGCCAATGTCTGTCGGTCGCTGACCTAGAGGCCATCTTTAGGGAGACACTGCTTTCTCCGCAGTCTACATATCCTGGTGCAAGCGGACTTTCCGACCAGAACATTTAACCTAAATTGTTTTACTTTCATAACGAAAGTAATTGTGCTTGTAGTTTATGATAATACAAATTTCTAGCCTTTACGATTAAATCAGTAATGCACAAGTGCAAGTGATTTAGGTTAAATTTGTTGAAGTTGAAATAACATATGGTGCACAAACAACAAAATACAAGTTTTAGTATACTTTATCGAAGTATTTAAAAAGTACGATTTTCGCAATCAATCTGGAGTTTGTGTCCGTTTTCTGTCCCAAATCAAAAAAAATAATTTTTTGTGGGATGTCTGAATGTGTGTGGGCATCTCTCAAAAAACAAAATACTCGAATACACAAATTAACTGATAAATTTAGTTTGCAGGTGCGATGTCTCTCTCTCTCTCTCTCTCTCTCTCTCTCACACACACACACACACACACACCACATCGAGGTATAAAAATGCATTTAACTTACGGTTATTACGTTAACCGTTTGCCTCCACCTCCGAGTCCTGCTGATTCTGCTCTCCCGCTGATTGCTGACTCCACCGGATTCACGTGTAATGGCTTTCTCTCTTTAGCCAGTAATTACAGAGCGTATCACTTAACATTTTCACTTCTGTTATAGTTGAATTTCGAATTAAAAATTAACAAAATAAACTACCGGAGATGTTATGATACTCTACGTTATTAAACGAGGCTGTATACAGTGTCCCACGAAGCATTTACACATTTGATCCTCCATTATTTTCTCATTCCTCCATTCATCATTTTAAAAACTAAACATACGTTTTAAAGAAGGTACCAGAATTAGTATGTGAGAATTGAATCTGGCTGATGTTTGTAGAAACAAAATGGCGGCCAAAATAAATAAATTCTATCCCTCTTAAGAATCTCACTGTACTGCAGTATTAAATCGGCGTTGTTATCAATGTGTAGCTGTGGATGGTTTCCAATTTGATTAGGCCTGATTCATGTCTTTAGGGAGATGAAATGTTCGTTGATATTTAGTTTTGTTTTAATAAATTTGTATCTCATTAAAGTTTTTAAAAATAATAATTATGACATAAAATTCTGTTTGAAAAAAATAACAAAATCAGTTTTATACTTTATTTTGGCCGCCATTTTGTTTCTGCAAACATCAGCAGATGCAATTGTCACATATTATTTTCCTTGGTACTTTCTTTAAAAAGTATGTGGAGTAAGTATACAAAAAAAAAAATTATCAGTAGAGGAATGAGAAAATAATGGAGAATCCAATGCGTAAACTTCTTAGTGGGACACACAAATGTTTTTATGCAGTATATAAAACATACATCTTTTCATGAAGCTTCAACATTTATTTATCGTTATTATGACTGTTCAATACTTTTGCACTTTAAAGTGAACAAAATTAAAATTTGTGTAACGAATATAAAGTTGTACGAGTAATCGAGAACTAAGACAGAAACGTTCGAGAAAATCGTTGCTATTAAATGTAGTTTTATTAATAAGAAAAGATACTCCGCCTCCTACCTCCTTCGGCTTCATACTCACTCATAACGCTGTCCGTATTCATAGTAAATATTGGCAATTAACATACCCTCAATAATATAATCGAAAAAATAGCTGTAATCTGAAATCAGCTGTTTAACAACACCATAAATGCTTATTAGATCTTATGAGTATAGAGTATATAAATACACTCTTATCTTTCTATTTGTAGATGTATGAATATTTACTTACCAATATAAAAAATGTCACAGTATATCAAGTGTTGAAATATTCGGTGACCTTCTCGATTATGTGTGTAGTCACACAGGTTTTAAACTACAACTACACTTAAGTAAAAAGAAAAATACAGTTTTTGTGATTTCCTCTCTATTGGAAAAGAAGTAGGTGCATGTAAGAGGAAAGGAATCGCGTAGAACCAAACCGAATCTAACGATTCAAGAAGGATCCATCGGAATTGTTCCGATTCTGGTGGTTCTAATCTTGCACTTGTAACCACCCCAACCGAACATATTTAGAATCACGAGTTTCTGTGTCAGACTCAATGTTTGCTCTCTGACGCAGTGACAATAAGAGATGAACTAACGGTAAACGTGACGGATGTGTTGTCACACTGCGGAATTCTCTTCCAGTTCCTCAAGTTCTCCTTTGCTTATTTCTGTCTTTGGTAAGTTACCTCTAGAACGTAATGAATATTCACTTTATTAAGTAAAATTCTTGATGAAATTGATTTCGTAAAAAAGCTTTCAAGTATTCAGCGATTCTTCACTTACTGTAAATAATTCTACAATCAGTGATTAGATTCTGCCATGACTTTACTTCTATATTGCCTCAGTGAAAGAAAAGAGCATTACTTCTTTCCGTTAAATCTGTTTAGGCTTAAGTCTTCCCCTCAACATTTAAAATTTCCTTCTTTAATTCACGTAGAAGGTCTTGCAGTTATCTATCCCCTCAGTACTCTCTCTTAATTCCATTACTTCAATATTTTTGTTTATTCTTTACTGAAAAAGTATTCCCAAAATCCAATTAAGAAGGTTTAAGGGTTCGTTTATTAATTAGTCGATTAAGGGTTGTTATTTTTAATTATTAAATAGGTACTAATCAGTTAGTTCCTTGAATGTGAGTGACATTTATAAATTAAAATGGACACACTTCCGTTTACTCGTTAACTAAATAAATAGTGGGCAATCATTGCATGAACTTTCTCAAATGTAACGAAGTTATTTAGAAGAGGTTAAGTGAACTGTACTAATTTAGATCCTACATAAAATGCTCTCCGAGTAACTGTTGAAGTTACAGAAACTTAAATGTTAAGCATTCGGTGCCATTCTGGTTGTGATACACAACTAAATTTGGTCAAAACTGTTCGGCAATGACATGTTTGTTAATTTTACCACGGAATTTTTTCAAAACAAATATTATTTTGAAGTTTTAAGAAATATGAGAAATACAGAATGGGCAATATGCATAGACACTAAACAAGTAAAGACTTTATTTAAATAAAGAAGCCTTAAAAAGGAATTACTTATGAAAATTTGAAAATACAGTATATTTGTTTTATGATCAAAATAATTTTTTAATACTGTATTGCATATAGGCACGCAGCCATCTAACTGACGTGACTGAAGCGAATTTACAAACATATTTTTCTTTATTTTAACCTTTTATAAAATTCTGATTTCACTATCATAATCAGAAATCCTGCATTTTAAACTTTTAATTTACATTGAAAATACGAAAATGAACCTCGACCAACGTTAAATTAAATTGCTAATATAAAACAAATTGTGAAAATTCAAAAAGATTATTTAAGTTGTTTTTGACGTTAATTACAATTGTAAAATCAGATATTCAAAAAATTTGAATTTTTTTCTATTTTCAAATAAAGACAAAAGTTATGAATTTCTAAAGTTTTTAAATGACCGCTATATTTAAACTGGTTAACGTACTTGTTCCAGCTTTTTCCAAAATCGATTTTTGTGACAAGTTTCAGTTAAATTGGGTTAAAATTGCAAACGCGATTTCTCAAAAGGTGACTGAGAGGTCATTTCAAAGTCTCGGGTCTCTGCCTTACCGTGATGTCTGCTCCAGTGGAACTCAAGATAAAAATCTTACAGATCGGATTTTGCTCAAATTTTAATTAAATTTATCAACATTGAATAGAATCTACAAAATGAGAAACTAAAGGTAAAATGGTTTGCGGAAATTGGGAAATCTAACCAAGACCACTGAGAGGTTTACAGGTTATGTTGTTACCATATAACCGGTTATATATACCATATAACCGGTTCTAACAGCATACCGGTTATATGTTGTTTCTCCCATAAAATCTATTGGGTCGAAGATTTCCGAATTCGCTATTTGAAATAAATAGCATTGTACGAAATCAACAACCGCTTAAAAATAGAATTTAAAATTAAATTTAAAAAAAGTAGAGGCCTAAATATGAAAGGACGTTGAAGATATTTCAGTGCTACGGACTCGATGCCAAATGCCAAGTTATGACTAATGACTCGCAGTGTTTGGCTGTCCTCCCAGTTTGGGCACCCTTTATCGCTATACTTGGCTGAAGCGACTCTGGTATTGTGTGTATTCAAAACTTTATTAGTTCTGTGGCAAATATTTCTAGCTTTATAGGTCTAGTCGACATTCCTGGTTTTTAAATAATTTTAATAAATTCACTTCAATAACAGTGGCGGATTCAGCCGGGGGGGGGCCTCCTGCGATTTGTAAAAATAGGTTTATCATGACCACTCTTAAAGGTGGTCATTTAAAGGTGGTCACTCTTAAAGGCACTGAATTTAGCCAATTTACTGAAGGTAATTACAACGATTTTTTTAATTAATTTCATTTTGATATGGCATTTACACCGATTTTGGGTTTAATGCATGTGACTTAAAACTGAATAAAGCATAAAATTCAGAAAGCAAAATAAAAACGTACTTAGAAAGAAAATTCATATATATATATATATATATATATATATATATATATATATATATATATATATAGGCCTACATATTATAAAAATATATATATAATTTAGAAGAATCTTGATAAAATGAGTGACTTAAAAACTCTGCACAAATCTATTAAGCCTTTATGCGAACAATACTCTGATCTGTTGGACATGAACACTTTAGAAATGAAAATGAAACTTTTCAATGAAGTTGTTTTTATTAAGAACAGTTCAGTTTATGAAAAATTCAAGCAAATAAATTGAAGCATACACAGTAACGATGAGTAGGCCTATACGTATGCAATATGAAAACATTGCTAAAACTGTTCTTCACGCTCCCTATTTCTATGGGAACACCAGAACGTGCTCTTCCAACATTGCATATACTTAAGACGTAGTTAAAACCGCAAGTGACTGAAGATCGCTTGACAGGTCTTGCACTGCTTGTGGCACGGTCTTGCACTGCTTGTGGCACGGTCTTGCACTGTTTGTGGCACGGTCTTGCACTGCTTGTGGCACGGTCTTGCACTGCTTGTGGCACGGTCTTGCACTGCTTGTGGCACGGTCTTGCACTGCTTGTGGCACGGTCTTGCACTGCTTGTGGCACGGTCTTGCATTGCTTGTGGCACGGTCTTGCACTGCTTGTGGCACGGTCTTGCACTGCTTGTGGCACGGTCTTACACTGCTTGTGGCACGGTCTTGCACTGCTTGTGGCACGGTCTTGCACTGCTTGTGGCACGGTCTTGCACTGCTTGTGGCACGGTCTTGCACTGCTTGTGGCACGGTCTTGCACTGCTTGTGGCACGGTCTTGCATTGCTTGTGGCACGGTCTTGCACTGCTTGTGGCACGGTCTTGCACTGCTTGTGGCACGGTCTTACACTGCTTGTGGCACGGTCTTGCATTGCTTGTGGCACGGTCTTTCACTGCTTGTGGCACGGTCTTGCATTGCTTGTGGCACGGTCTTGCACTGCTTGTGGCACGGTCTTGCATTGCTTGTGGCACGGTCTTGCACTACTGCTTGTGGCACTGTCTTGCACTGCACGGTCTTGCACTGCTTGTGGCACGGTCTTGCACTGCTTGTGGCACGGTCTTGCACTGCTTGTGGCACGGTCTTGCACTGCTTGTGGCACGGTCTTGCACTGCTTGTGGCACGGTCTTGCACTGCTTGTGGCACGGTCTTGCACTGCTTGTGGCACGGTCTTGCACTGCTTGTGGCACGGTCTTGCACTGCTTGTGGCACGGTCTTGCACTGCTTGTGGCACGGTCTTGCACTGCTTGTGGCACGGTCTTGCACTGCTTGTGGCACGGTCTTGCACTGCTTGTGGCACGGTCTTGCACTGCTTGTGGCACGGTCTTACACTGCTTGTGGCACGGTCTTGCACGTTCACCGGGATATTAAAATAAATACTGAAGATGTCATAAATCAATTTGCAAGTAATAAGAAAAGAAGACTCACAATTTTTTAAAATAAAATATTGCATATATGAAATAGGTATTTTCTCATTAACAAATTATTTCTGTAATAATCTGAACGTTAATTTTCTATAACTAATAAAAATTAATTTTTATAATTATAAATAATATTATTTTTTATTGTTTAAAATTTTATGTTTCATTAAATTTAATAAATAATAATCTACCTTATTTCTCATATCATTACGCTTCTTCTTCTTCTTCTTCTTCTTCTTCTTCTTCTTCTTATTATTATTATTATTATTATTATTATTATTATTATTATTATTACCATCATGATTTTTATCTTGCGCCCCCTTCTCGAGAAATCCCTAGATTCGTCCTTGTTTAATAAAAAACCGCGGCACGCAGCTGTCTCGCTGATGTTATAGAAGCGAATGTAGAAAAAAACTTTTTTATTTTACCCCTTTTAAAATACTTATTTTCCTATTGTAATCAGCATTAAAACTTGCATATAAAATCATTTTAAAATTTAAAATTATATTGCAAATAAGAAAGTTCTATCAAATTTTGTTAATTCTATAAATTTTGAAAATTTAAAATGGTAATTTATGACTTTTTTGCTAATTGTGATGATAAAATTGAGTTTTCAAAAACGTTATAAGATATAGAAATTATGAAGTCTTAAGGGTTTGCAATGACCGCCACTTTTAAACTATTGAACGAATTTTGCTTGCTGTTTAATGAACTTGTTTAGGCTATTACAAATATCGATTTTTTTATTGTAAATTTTAAATTAAATAGGACCAAAATTTCAAACATGATCATGTTATCACCTGTATATAAGCACATTTATGTACACGTAAAATGTATATTTTCTTTCAGAAAATTTACACAACTCAAGAAGTGATCAAGAGTTCAGCATTGATGCTCATTTTAAGACCCTTGGTCAGGGCCTTACTACGATGGCTGGTAAATTAGCTAATTCATCCAATAGAAATTCCCTTGGCAAAATTTAAAATCATAATAATTATTTTTAACAATACATAATTAATTAAACGACCTGTTTTGAAACCTCTGTGTTTTTTATTTGTGGGTAACACACTTTATCGTTTAAACAAAATTATTTATCAGCTTATAAATTTGTTAAGTGCTTATATATTAGTTATAATCTTGTTGTAATCTTAGTCAAAACTTATAACAAGTTTAGTGGTTACAAAATTATTTCTTAACAAATTTATTAAGTGCCATTAACCTCAAAACCTATAACAAGTTTGGTGGTTACTAAATTATTTCTTAACAAATTTATTAAGTGCCAATAACCTCAAAACCTATAACAAGTTTAGTGGTTACTAAATTATTTCTTAACAAATTTATTAAGTGCCAATAACCTCAAAACCTATAACAAGTTTAGTGGTTACTAAATTATTTCTTAACAAATTTACTAAGTGCCAATAACCTCAAAACCTATAACAAGTTTAGTGGTTACTAAATTATTTCTTCACAAATTTACTAAGTGCCAATAAACTCAAAACCTATAACAAGTTTAGTGGTTAAAAAAATTATTTCATAACAAACTTGTTAAGTGACAATACAGAATATTTATTTCTTAACAAATTAAATAATAATAAATACAATTTCTTAACAAATTTATTAATTGCCAATAATTTTAAAATATATAACAAGTTTAGTGGCTACAAAATTATTTACATTTTATAAGTGATAGTAAATAAAATAATAATGGCACTCAGCTGGCTTATTGACGTAATGAAAGCAAATTTCCAAAACTATTTTTCCAAATCTCAACCTTTATTTAAACTTTGCTTGACCAACTTAAACATCATTAAATTCCGCACATATTAGTATTAAAGACTTTTGAATTGCATTGAAAATCCTAAAACGAACCATGACAGCCGTTAATAAATTTCTTAATTTTAACAGACTTTTTAAATTCAAAATGATATTTTTTCCAGTTTTTAACGTTGATTACGATAGTGAAATCGGATATTCAAAAACCTTTAAGGCACAAAAATATGAATTTGTAAATATTTGAAAGTGTTAAAAACGAATTTTACTTCTTTTCCCAACTTCTGTTGGCTACATTTGAGCTAATTTTCTTCAGAACCGTTTTAGGAAGTTCATTAATTAGATCTTAAATATTTAAAAAGTTTACTTATTACAAGTAATAACAGCTTGAAAATGTTATCGAAATCAGCAACCCGTTCAGGCTGCAGCAGCTTTGCGTTGTCAGCATATACAAACATGTTCACTAACATTACTTTGGAATCAGGGTGTCTTCGAAACAAGTAAAAGCATTAAAATCTGGAAATCCACAATGTTTATAATTATTAACATTTTTAAGTTATTAGAAAGAAGAAATGAAAAAAGTCACCAGTAAGAATTATATTCACTTTTCATTACATTTTACATTTTAAATAAAACAATATTGTACCTATGAAATTATACATCATTGCTTAAAGTTGTATTTAAACATTTCGGGATGCCTTGCCATTAGTTCAGTGACGTCACAGGTTCCACAATGGCACTTTGTTTCGTAGTGTTTTTAATTTCCCCCAGCCACACTATTGTTCGTGTCTTGCCATTGTATTCGCCTACAATAGGTTTATACAATAAGCTGTTTATTTTTTTGTACAAATATATTATTTTTGATTCATTAAGGTGTTGTTTATACTTTTTACAAGAAATTGTTTATTTTATTAAGTTTTCTATTGTCGCTTTACAGATTAACGCTACCATTAGACATAAACTACTTTAAGCTAATTTCCTTTGGAAAATGAGCTATTAAAGTGGTTATCACGGTAAAATCCTGACCTTGAATTGGGCGCCAATCCTAACCTGTACATAACATTTTCAAAAGGTTGTTCAGAATTTGTTTTAATTTCAAATATAACTTTCATTTTTAGGTCCTAGGTTTGAGTATAACCATTATGACCGCTCCAATAGCTCATTTTCCAATAGAATTTCTCTAAAAAATATGCACAAAATACAAAAACGGATGACATTCCCTTCGTATAAAGTTTTAAAATGACATACCAAGCATAACAAAATATCAAATAATTGCGGGTATTCTGTATTATTAGTTAACATTAGTCTTATGTACTGAGTGGATCCAATGTGACGGTCAGTGTCTACAAAATTATTTATCAAGATCACCCGACAAAAATCTGTACATTTATTTTTGTTCACAAACTGGGTAACGTTCAGACACGGCTGTAGGTCCCACGTACAAACTGGGTAACGTTCAGACACGGCTGTAGGTCCCACGAACAAACTGAGTAACGTTCAGACACGACTGTAGGTCCCACGTACAAACTGGGTAACGTTCAGACACGGTTGTAGGTCCCACGTACAAACTGAGTAACGTTCAGACACGGCTGTAGGTCCCACGTACAAACTGGGTAACGTTCAGACACGGCTGTAGGTCCCACGTACAAACTGAGTAACGTTCAGACACGGCTGTAGGTCCCACATACAAACTGGGTAACGTTCAGACACGGCTGTAGGTCCCACGTACAAACTGGGTAACGTTCAGACACGGCTGTAGGTCCCACATACAAACTGAGTAACGTTCAGACACAGCTGTAGGTCCCATATACAAACTGGGTAACGTTCAGACACGGCTGTAGGTCCCACGTACAAACTGAGTAACGTTCAGACACGGCTGTAGGTCCCACGTACAAACTGAGTAACGTTCAGACACGGCTGTAGGTCCCACGTACAAACTGAGTAACGTTCAGACACGGTTGTAGGTCCCACATACAAACTGAGTAACGTTCAGACACAGCTGTAGGTCCCACATACAAACTGGGTAACGTTCAGACACGGCTGTAGGTCCCACATACAAAATGGGTAACGTTCAGACACGGCTGTATGTCCCACGTACAAACTGAGTAACGTTCAGACACGGTTGTATGTCCCACATACAAACTGAGTAACGTTCAGACACGGCTGTAGGTCCCACGTACAAACTGAGTAACGTTCAGACACGGCTGTATGTCCCACATACAAACTGAGTAACGTTCAGACACAGCTGTAGGTCCCACATACAAACTGGGTAACGTTCAGACACGGCTGTAGGTCCCACGTACAAACTGAGTAACGTTCAGACACGGTTGTATGTCCCACATACAAACTGAGTAACGTTCAGACACAGCTGTAGGTCCCACATACAAACTGGGTAACGTTCAGACACGGCTGTAGGTCCCACGTACAAACTGAGTAACGTTCAGACACGGCTGTAGGTCCCACATACAAACTGAGTAACGTTCAGACACGGCTGTAGGTCCCACGTACAAACTGAGTAACGTTCAGACACGGTTGTAGGTCCCACATACAAACTGAGTAACGTTCAGACACAGCTGTAGGTCCCACATACAAACTGGGTAACGTTCAGACACGGCTGTAGGTCCCACATACAAAATGGGTAACGTTCAGACACGGCTGTATGTCCCACGTACAAACTGAGTAACGTTCAGACACGGTTGTAGGTCCCACATACAAACTGGGTAACGTTCAGACACGGCTGTATGTCCCACGTACAAACTGGGTAACGTTCAGACACGGCTGTAGGTCCCACGTACAAACTGGGTAACGTTCAGACACGGCTGTAGGTCCCACATACAAACTGGGTAACGTTCAGACACGGCTGTAGGTCCCACGTACAAACTGGGTAACGTTCAGACACGGCTGTAGGTCCCACATACAAACTGGGTAACGTTCAGACACAGCAGTAGGTCCCACATACAAACTGGGTAACGTTCAGACACGGCTGTAGGTCCCACATACAAACTGAGTAACGTTCAGACACGGCTGTAGGTCCCACATACAAACTGGGTAACGTTCAGACACGGCTGTATGTCGCACGTACAAACTGAGTAACGTTCAGACACGGTTGTAGGTCCCACATACAAACTGGGTAACGTTCAGACACGGCTGTATGTCCCACGTACAAACTGGGTAACGTTCAGACACGGCTGTAGGTCCCACGTACAAACTGAGTAACGTTCAGACACAGCTGTAGGTCCCACGTACAAACTGAGTAACGTTCAGACACAGCTGTAGGTCCCACGTACAAACTGAGTAACGTTCAGACACGGCTGTAGGTCCCACATACAAACTGGGTAACGTTCAGACACGGCTGTAGGTCCCACATACAAACTGAGTAACGTTCAGACACGGCTGTAGGTCCCACGTACAAACTGGGTAACGTTCAGACACGGCTGTAGGTCCCACATACAAACTGAGTAACGTTCAGACACGGCTGTAGGTCCCACATACAAACTGAGTAACGTTCAGACACGGCTGTAGGTCTTACATACAAACTGGGTAACGTTCAGACACGGCTGTAGGTCCCACCTACAAACTGAGTAACGTTCAGACACGGCTGTAGGTCCCACATACAAACTGGGTAACGTTCAGACACGGCTGTAGGTCCCACGTACAAACTGAGTAACGTTCAGACACGGCTGTAGGTCCCACATACAAACTGAGTAACGTTCAGACACAGCTGTAGGTCCCACGTACAAACTGAGTAACGTTCAGACACGGCTGTAGGTCCCACATACAAACTGGGTAACGTTCAGACACGGCTGTAGGTCCCACGTACAAACTGAGTAACGTTCAGACACGGCTGTAGGTCCCACATACAAACTGAGTAACGTTCAGACACAGCTGTAGGTCCCACGTACAAACTGAGTAACGTTCAGACACAGCTATAGGTCCCACATACAAACTGGGTAACGTTCAGGCACGGCTGTAGGTCCCACATACAAACTGGGTAACGTTCAGACACAGCTGTAGGTCCCACGTACAAACTGGGTAACGTTCAGACACGGCTGTAGGTCCCACATACAAACTGAGTAACGTTCAGACACTGCTGTAGGTCCCACGTACAAACTGAGTAACGTTCAGACACGGCTTTAGGTCCCACGTACAAACTGGAGTAACTTTCAGACACGGCTGTAGGTCCCACATACAAACTGGGTAACGTTCAGACACAGCTGTAGGTCCCACGTACAAACTGGGTAACGTTCAGACACGGCTGTAGGTCCCACATACAAACTGAGTAACGTTCAGACACTGCTGTAGGTCCCACGTACAAACTGAGTAACGTTCAGACACGGCTTTAGGTCCCACGTACAAACTGAGTAACTTTCAGACACGGCTGTAGGTCCCACATACAAACTGGGTAACGTTCAGACACGGCTGTAGGTCCCACTTACAAACTGGGTAACGTTCAGACACGGCTGTAGGTCTCACGTACGAAACACAAGCATATTGACCGATTCAGTTGTAACATGCCAAATAAAACATTAACTGATCTATTTTTGGAATGGATACATTTCCCAGGTCCCCAAGTCCCCCGCTAAGCTCTCCCAACATAGCGTCACACTAGTATTATATCCTAGAACGTAGCATAAAGTCAACATACATGCACTTACATTTAGTTATTTCCCTCAGCAACGGCAACAGTTGTCACACAGTCTCGTTGATATTTGTATGAGTCACTCTCCCCGGCTCTGATGTTACTAAACCAACCAACTTTATTGGAAATTTCATGCTCTTTTTCAATGTAGTGTTGAAAATTACGATAGGTTTTACCGTTCAGCCACTATTATAGGCAATACTCCGCAACTACCTTCGTGTTAATAAATCAATGTTAATAACTTTGTAACGGAAGTAACACGTTTATTATGAGGTATAAAAGATACGTTGGTACAAAATTTCGAAATAATCAGTCAATACGTTCGGTCAAAACTGCGTAACGAAACTGAAGAGGTGAAACAGAGACTGATCCGCTTCGATCGATCAGTTATTATTAAACTTTTGTTTGTATCAGTAGGTTATAATGTGTATGTTTTAATGTGAAAGCTTTTTTCTCTAGCTTACTGGTGAATAAAAATTCTGATTCTAAAAAACAAACAAAAAATGATTAATTATGTTTTCCTTGAAATAAAAATAATCATGGTACGCAGCTGTCTCGCTGACGTGATAGTAGTAAATTTCTAAAAGTATTTTTTATATTTTACCATAGTCAACATTAAAGTATTTATGTATTAGCGTTTTATACTTAAAAATTACATTGAAAATACAAAAATGAACTCTGAGGCTGCCTTTAATGTTAAGAATTTTCAAATGTTATTGTTTCATAAACATCGTGCAGGCCTACTTCGCAAAAATGTGTTTAGGTAGGTCAAGAGAAGATCTAAGATAGCCTAATGAACGAAAGTATTTCATTATTGTCAGAGAAATACGTAACGCTCCTCTGTCAATCCAGGTTGTCAATAACCCTTTATCTTGCACGAAAAAACCTAACGACTTGATGAACTTTTCCTTCTCTAATCTGCAAAGGAGAGAGGGCAGTAAAATCAATGTGAAACAAAATGGCGGTCAGGCTTAAGTTTGTGAAGTCAGCTGTCAAGTTTGGTACAAATAACATATGGCACAACCAGGCCTGAAAAACACACAATTTTAAATAAATAACTGTGTACATGCTGTAGTGGTTTGTTTATTTTGTGAATCTTTACAGTGGAATTATTTTAGTAGCGGAGTAACTATTTGTGAAACATTAATAAACATTATCTTGTAGTTAACACAGTGAAAGCAATCACGATAATTTTTAAATTACATGATATGTAAAGAAATGAACTTGTTTCCTGTAGAAACATCTTGATTTAATTTATCTCTAAATATTTCGGAACAAAGTAACAAATTAATCTTTATATTTGCGGGTCCTATAGCAGCCATTTTGGTAAAACCCAGATCCTGGGTCTGGAACACTGTTTCAGGTGCTCGGCATCCCAGCAAAATAAAAGCTTTACTAAAGATTTCGTGCTCTGACGAATTGATTTACACAGCTTTGCTGTTTTGCTTGCTCCGTAGTTTTGAAAGTCACACAATTCGATAGCAAATCAAAAAACGTATCTTCACATATGTTACTAAAATTTATCGTTACAGATTTATTTTGGTTTAATATTGTTTAACGTCCTTTATTTTAAAACGGCTCAATGTAAGAAACTGGTTTTTTCCCAGGTAAAGAAGCTAGATAAAAAATAACTAGTTTAACGTATTTATAGATATATAAAGAAATTGTTAAGAAACAAAATATCCACTAGTGGGAAAATGAAACTTTTTCAGATATATATATATATATATATATATATATATATATATATATATATATATATATATATATATATATATATATATATATGTACATCCGTAACATTGTTCTGACATTTTGCCAAAATCACTTCTGGTGTCTTAGTGATAATTCTCGCTTGAAGTCTGAAGTTGAAATGCTAACGAAATTATTGTTTTTTTGAATGAACAAAATTGTTTTTTTAGGATTGCTAAATCCTGCTTATTGATGATGTTCAAAATCAATAAGAGAAATGCGTAACAGACCAATTACAACGTATTTTCACCTTTCAACGGATAAACGTATTTTTTACGTTTTATAGTAGATTTTTGAACATTTTGCTCCTCTTCCAAACAAATTACTTAAGTATAACAAAAACCGTGCAATACTTGTGGTGTATTGATTTGCTAAAATTAAATCAATTAATGTATGTATTTGTATTGAAAATAACATCCGCGTTTTACTCACACAATCAAGAGTACAAAACATTAACATATCCGTTAAACCTAAGGTAAAATATTGCGATTGAAATACAAATCAGTTGTGTTCCTGTTTTTTTTGTTTTTTTTTACCGAATTGTCATTACGTCAGTGGAACAAAGATCGTAACGAATGGAAAATATAAATCATGTCGAACTGTCTGGATAGTGACAGTGAAAAATGAAAAGGTGCGCCGCCCCTGGGAGGAGTGGAGAGCGGGGGGATTTAATCTAATACCAGTAATGTTTTGGTAAATAAGAATTTGTTTAAATTAATTACAAAATTCTCTTTATTTTAATAAATATTATGTAACTTATTATTCCAAACTGGGTAACGTTCAGACACGGCTGTAGGTCCCACATACAAACTCAGTAACGTTCAGACACGGCGTTCAGACACGGCTGTAGGTCCCACATACAAAGGTCCGGCTGTAGGTCCCACATACAAACTGGGTAACGTTCAGACACGGCTGTAGGTCCCACGTACAAACTGGGTAACGTTCAGACACGGCTGTAGGTCCCACATACAAACTGGGTAACGTTCAGACACAGCTGTAGGTCCCACATACAAACTGGGTAACGTTCAGACACGGCTGTAGGTCCCACATACAAACTGAGTAACGTTCAGACACTGCTGTAGGTCCCACATACAAACTGGGTAACGTTCAGACACGGCTGTAGGTCCCACGTACAAACTGAGTAACGTTCAGACACGGCTGTAGGTCCCACGTACAAACTGAGTAACGTTCAGACAACGTAGGTCAGAAACGGCTGTAACGGTCCACGGCTGTACACGTACAAACTGAGTAACGTTCAGACACGGCTGTAGGTCCCACATACAAAAACTGAGTAACGTTCAGACACGGCTGTAGGTCCCACGTACAAACTGAGTAACGTTCAGACACAGCTATAGGTCCCACATACAAACTGGGTAACGTTCAGGCACGGCTGTAGGTCCCACATACAAACTGGGTAACGTTCAGACACAGCTGTAGGTCCCACGTACAAACTGGGTAACGTTCAGACACGGCTGTAGGTCCCACATACAAACTGTAACGTAACGTTCAGACACGGCTGTAGGTCCCACGTACAAACTGAGTAACGTTCAGACACGGCTTTAGGTCCCACGTACAAACTGAGTAACGTTCAGACACGGCTGTAGGTCCCACATACAAACTGGGTAACGTTCAGACACGGCTGTAGGTCCCACATACAAACAAACGTTCAGACACGGGTAACACTTACAAACTGGGTAACACGGCTGTAGGTAGGTCACGTACGAAACACAAGCATATTGACCGATTCAGTTGTAACATGCCAAATAAAACATTAACTGATCTATTTTGGAATGGATACATTTCCCAGGTCCCCAAGTCCCCGCTAAGCTCTCCCAACATAGCGTCACACTAGTATTATATCCTAGAACGTAGCATAAAGTCAACATACATGCACTTACATTTAGTTATTTCCCTCAGCAACGGCAACAGTTGTCACACAGTCTCGTTGATATTTGTATGAGTCACTCTCCCCGGCTCTGATGTTACTAAACCAACCAACTTTATTGGAAATTTCATGCTCTTTTTCAATGTAGTGTTGAAAATTACGATAGGTTTTACCGTTCAGCCACTATTATAGGCAATACTCCGCAACTACCTTCGTGTTAATAAATCAATGTTAATAACCTTGTAACGGAAGTAACACGTTTTTTATGAGGTATAAAAGATACGTTGGTACAAAATTTCGAAATAATCGGTCAATACGTTCGGCCAAAACTGCGTAACGAAACTGAAGAGGTGAAACAGAGACTGATCCGCTTCGATCGATCAGTTATTATTAAACTTTTGTTTGTATCAGTAGGTTATAATGTTTATGTTTTAATGTGAAAGCTTTTTTCTCTAGCTTACTGGTGAATAAAAATTCTGATTCTAAAAAACAAACAAAAAATGATTAATTATGTTTTCCTTGAAATAAAAATAATCATGGTACGCAGCTGTCTCGCTGACGTGATAGTAGTAAATTTCTAAAAGTATTTTTTATATTTTACCATAGTCAACATTAAAGTATTTATGTATTAGCGTTTTATACTTAAAAATTACATTGAAAATACAAAAATGAACTCTGAGGCTGCCTTTAATGTTAAGAATTTTCAAATGTTATTGTTTCATAAACATCGTGCAGGCCTACTTCGCAAAAATGTGTTTAGGTAGGTCAAGAGAAGATCTAAGATAGCCTAATGAACGAAAGTATTTCATTATTGTCAGAGAAATACGTAACGCTCCTCTGTCAATCCAGGTTGTCAATAACCCTTTATCTTGCACGAAAAAACTTAACGACTTGATGAACTTTTCCTTCTCTAATCTGCAAAGGAGAGAGGGCAGTAAAATCAATGTGAAACAAAATGGCGGTCAGGCTTAAGTTTGTGAAGTCAGCTGTCAAGTTTGGTACAAATAACATATGGCACAACCAGGCCTGAAAAACACAATTTTAAATAAATAACTGTGTACATGCTGTAGTGGTTTGTTTATTTTGTGAATCTTTACAGTGGAATTATTTTAGTAGCGGAGTAACTATTTGTGAAACATTAATAAACATTATCTTGTAGTTAACACAGTGAAAGCAATCACGATAATTTTTAAATTACATGATATGTAACGAAATGAACTTGTTTCCTGTAGAAACATCTTGATTTAATTTATCTCTAAATATTTCGGAACAAAGTAACAAATTAATCTTTATATTTGCGGGTCCTATAGCAGCCATTTTGGTAAAACCCAGATCCTGGGTCTGGAACACTGTTTCAGGTGCTCGGCATCCCAGCAAAATAAAAGCTTTACTAAAGATTTCGTGCTCTGACGAATTGATTTACACAGCTTTGCTGTTTTGCTTGCTCCGTAGTTTTGAAAGTCACACAATTCGATAGCAAATCAAAAAACGTATCTTCACATATGTTACTAAAATTTACAGTTACAGATTTATTTTGGTTTAATATTGTTTAACGTCCGTTATTTTAAAACGGTTCAATGTAAGAAACTGGTTTTTTCCCAGGTAAAGAAGCTAGATAAAAAATAACTAGTTTAACGTATTTATAGATATATAAAGAAATTGTTAAGAAACAAAATATCCACTAGTGGGAAAATGAAACTTTTTCAGATATATATATATATATATATATATATATATATATATATATATATATATATATATATATATACCGGTGTACATCCGTAACATTGTTCTGACATTTTGCCAAAATTACTTCTGGTGTCTTAGTGATAATTCTCGCTTGAAGTCTGAAGTTGAAATTCTAACGAAATTATTGTTTTTTTGAATGAACAAAATTGTTTTTTTAGGATTGCTAAATCCTGCTTATTGATGATGTTCAAAATCAATAAGAGAAATGCGTAACAGACCAATTACAACGTATTTTCACCTTTCAACGGATAAACGTATTTTTTACGTTTTATAGTAGATTTTTGAACATTTTGCTCCTCTTCCAAACAAATTACTTAAGTATAACAAAAACCGTGCAATACTTGTGGTGTATTGATTTGCTAAAATTAAATCAATTAATGTATGTATTTGTATTGAAAATAACTGCCGCGTTTTACTCACACAATCAAGAGTACAAAACATTAACATATCCGTTAAACCTAAGGTAAAATATTGCGATTGAAATACAAATCAGTTGTGTTCCTGTTTTTTTGTTTTTTTTTACCGAATTGTCATTACGTCAGTGGAACAAAGATCGTAACGAATGGAAAATATAAATCATGTCGAACTGTCTGGATAGTGACAGTGAAAAATGAAAAGGTGCGCCGCCCCTGGGAGGAGTGGAGAGCGGGGGGGATTTAATCTAATACCAGTAATGTTTTGGTAAATAAGAATTTGTTTAAATTAATTACAAAATTCTCTTTATTTTAATAAATATTATGTAACTTATTATTCTATGTTTATTAATTAACCACCATTATATTTTATAGCACGTGAGACGTTTAACGTGTTTATTTGGACATTCGCCATTTTTTTTTTTTTTTTTTTTTTAGGTAGAAACAATACATACCTCGCTGAGAGTGTGGCCTATGTTAAAGTACGGGATAAACGCTTCACCCAGGTGTAACTGGTGAACCGATCCGGCCACGATTTACAACGGGGAAGGAACATGTACAGAAAAAATATTTGCACACGCAGCTGTCACGCTGACGTGATAGAAGCGAATTTCCAGTCTTTATCTTACCTTTTCTGAAAGTATGCTTTCACATTAATAATCAGCATTAAATACTGCATATATTAGTGTTTTAAATTTTCAGATTAGTTGAAAATACGAACATGTAACTCTGACCGCCGTAAAAAACATAATTTAAATGGATTTTAAAAATTCATAATGTTAATGTACACAGTTTATAACGATGTTTACGATAGTGAAATCATATTTTCAAAAACATTTGAAACAATTAGGTTAAAAAAATAATGATTTAAATTGGCCGCCATTTCGAAACTGTTGAACGAATTTTGTTGGTTAAAGCTATTTGGTCCAAGCTATTACCAAAACAATATTTGTATCAAGTTTAAATAAAATCGGACAAAAACAAAGCAGTGAAACAATGTTTAAATATATCTTTTGGAGCCCGTCATTGGATAATTCACTAAACGGCTAGGAAGATTATTTAAATGTTATCCTGTAAAACTTAACAGCAGTTCAAAGAGCAGTAACCTTGAGGTTTGCCGCGGCTTGGCGCTATGGCGTGCTCTATCTTTTTTCAAAGATTTCACCGGTAACCGTATTATTTAAAATAAATGTTAATAGATCAACTTTATTGAAATTTTATGCTTTTTCTCAATGAAACGATTATACTTATATTAGGTCTTGCCGTTCAGCCAGTGTTACAGGAAATAATCGATAATTACACTGTCATTGTTTAATCAGAAGCAACTAACATAAAAAGGAAGTGAATGAGGAAAAATCTTACACATACATAGTTTGAACTTTATTCAGGATATCTCCCTTCCAAATTTCAGAACAATCGGTCAATGCGTTTGGTCAAAACTCGGAACACTTTATCGTAAATATTGAAACGCCAATATTGAAACGGAATGAGAGTGAAAAAATCTTACACATATATCGTTTGAGCTTTAAACATGGTACCTTAGTAGCAAATATCATAACAATCTGCCAATGTGTTCGGACAAAACTGCGTGACAAACAAACATACAAACTAAATGCCGAACGGTCGTGTTAGAAAAGAGCGGTCAATTAACGAACAAATCTTATTTTGTCAACAATTTGCAAAAGTTATTAAAAATCGAAATTTCTTAAATTAGCCCTGATGTTTTTTTATTCGTCGAATTTTAGAAAAAAAATAAATCGTGTTTAAAAGCTCTAAAACACACGAACACCGGCCAAATTTCTAGAAATCCTTTTATCACGTGATAAAATTTTAATTATGTGTGAATATTTATAACTCAAAACTATATAGGAAAAAAGTTGTGAAGAAAAAAGAAAAGAAATCCAGATGGCAGGCAATTTGCTTTTTTGATTAAATACCGAGAAGGAACCTATGCTAGCTGTGGGACACATTCATTTCAGGAAGTAAATCCATACGTTTTGTTTGGAAAGGTAAATATATAGCTTATAATATTTCAGTAAAATGTGATCAAAATAGTTACTCTCGATTTTGAAAAATTTAATTAAATATTATGTTAATTATTAAGTTCAAAGATAAATGCAAAAAAGAAATGTTTGAAAAATTAAAAAAAAAATAACTTGAAGAATACAAACAAAGCCCATGAGCAAATAAGTAAATAAGTAAAACCCATTGAAATCGGACAAATAGTTCAGTCCCCAACAATGTGTACAGACAGACACAAATCACTGTGTAGGTCTACTTTTTCCAACTTAAGATTTGGGAACAGATAAAACTTTCAACATTGGTATAAATGTTTCACAAGCTCCACTTGTTTGTAAAATTAGAAAGCAGCATAGATTGGAATGACATACAGCATAACCTGATCTGTGCCAGTGTTTTCGTATTGGCAAGACCTCGTGTAACTAATTTGCCTAAGCTTAATGGTTAATGACATTAACAAAGTCAGTCAACACGCTATCATATTTACCAAACACTCGCAATACTTGTACAGTACGTGCCAAAAATAATCACTCAATGTCATCTTTACTGTACACTCGAAATAAAAATATTCGACTCACTTTTACACTGAGACGCTGTTTTAAAATAAAGCATTAATACAGAGTGTGGGCAGAACTTAAACTTGGATGCTCTTTAGTTTGTAATGAATGAATGAGCGCACGCAACTGTCTCGCTGGCGTGATGGAAATGAATATATCGATAAAACAAAAGTTAGTAATACAGAAGTTTACAGTGAGCAAAGTTAGTTCATACCTTTCAAAATGACGAACAGGTCAAATGCATGATGTCGAAAATTATTATTTAATTTATTACGGCATATAAATTACTATTGACCTATATAGCAAAACACCCATTTCCACTTTGAAGGAAGACGATTCCATTTAAATTTTATAGTCTAAATTTCATTAATATCATAACCAAAATTTAAACGTTAAAACTTACCTAAAATGACAATTTAAATTTTATCGGAAGTAAACAATTAACCCTGACTCCGGCTAACTGAAAAACACACATAAACCTACTTAAATATAATGGTTCAAGTGAAGATAAGTAGACCTATTGCTTGGGTCGCACTGTGCAAGTAATCTTTCATTTGTTCTTCAAATCGACGTATCGTGTAAAACATTAAAGTTTGTAAGAAGTTATGGCTGTACAGTACTGTATATTAATGACAGTTTAACTAGAACTGCTTACAAAACGTAACCTGTATATTTTTAACATTTAACATTCAAGTAACGTGCATGTCGGCTTGGCCTTTCCTTTCCAATACCGTAAACACGAATCCAATAGCTTTAGATTAGCATTGATTGCTTTAACCACTCTCCTCAATCAGCTGTTCTGTCGCGCCATATGGGATTATAATCTTGTTGTGGTTATGCTGACAAATAGTCTTAGACTGGTTGTTAATAGATCGCACACATGTTTGTACTGTCACTAGATAGCAGCACAGGCTTTGGTGGATTTTCAAAGAACAACAAAAACATTATTTTCTTGATGACTTGGAAACATTCCAAATAGATTACAGTAATGTCAAGATATTAATTGTGAACATCTGCTTATTAAGGTTTGTGAAACTGTATGGTTGAAGCAATAGGGTAACCGACTTCTGCAAATGTTTTTGTTAAAAAAAAATATGGCAATCGAGTTTGACAAAAGTAGAAAAATCAAATTGAGTAATCAATGTTAATTTTAGGTTCGCATCGGTCCCATTAGTCTATATTACTAATCTTATTGCTAAATTGAAATTATATGTAACTAATATTACAGAATATATTTACGATCACAATCACAATCAGCTAACAAGGAAACAATACTTTCCACGAACAGCTGATATAATTTGAGTTATAGTGATTCGTAGCGAAATTGAAATATTTCTTTGATTTTTGACTTGCTCTCGTACATCATATACAGAAATAAAGATCAATTTATACATCATGCCCGACTGTTAATGTTGAGATAGCTGGGCTGAGCTACTAGTACAATGGTATTCTAGTACAATAGTACAAAACCATTTTTTTAACTATAAGCCTACCCATGAAAATCTTCTGTTCATAAAACTAATGGTATTAATGCAAGTATTAACAAAACTTCTCGCAAAAAATCAGATCTGCAACTTCCGACAAAAAAACAAAAAATCAGATCTGCAGCTTCCGACAAAAAAACAAAAAATCTGATCTGCAGCTTCCGACAAAAAAACAAAAAATCTGATCTGCAGCTTCCGACAAAAAAACAAAAAATCAGATCTGCAGCTTCCGACAAAAAAACAAAAAATCTGATCTGCAGCTTCCGATAAAAAAACAAAAAATCAGATCTGCAGCTTCCGACAAAAAAACAAAAAATCGTTTCATCAGCTATTGGCCACACGTGAAAACTCAAAATTGAAGCCAGAAATTTGGTTTCGAAAATAAGCTGAACGACATTATTTCTTTTTTTATTTCGGATCTTCTGGTACTACCGAAATCTCAGAAAATTGTAACAACTCGGTTTTTATGTTTTTATCGAGACTTAACTAACTCACGGTTTTGGTACGTGTGTTGGCCCGTATTTGTGCTGAAACTTGTTTAAGTACCAAAAAAACTTATGGTTTGCTAAATTTGTGAAAAAACAGCAATCGAGAGTTATCAAAAAACATAAATCAATCTGTTTCTTTCGAAATCATTTTATCTGATTTTATTATCATTTGAAGATGTATTCCTTATAATTGAGTGACGATAATTTGAAATTTAAGAAGTTTGCTTTTCTGCAATAAATCGGATAAAAGAAAAACAAAGTCCGGTCGCAAAAATTGCTTTTTCGATTTATTCTAGAACCGTAAATTTCATTATTTCAAATTGTTTACACTGATTTGAGAAACGAACCTAAAACGGAGTAAATATTAATCGATATCTCATAAACTAATCTTAAGAATTAAGGCAACTTTGCTGCTTTATCTTGTGTATATAAAAAAGATATTTAATTTAAAAGAGAAAAAATGAATTGTAAAAATGTTTGTGAAACATTTATGCACCATTTGTTAAGTATAATATTTTACCTCAACTAAACATTGTATTTTTGGAAGCTATGTTAAGTGTAAATGTACACAAAACGCCCCAACTTCTCTGTTTAATTGACATAATTTTTTGACGCAATGATGAATAATCGTGGCAAGCAGCTGTCTGACTGACGTGATGGGAGCGAGCTTCCAAGCGTAATTTGTTTACCTTATTCTTTTCAATCCCAAGTTCACTATCTCAAGCAACATTAAAATCTGCATATACTAGTACTTTACGCTTAGCACATTAAACTTTCAAAATGAATTAAAAATACAAAAACGAACCCCGACAGCTGTCAAATTAAATTTAATAATTTTAACGGATTTTGAAAATACAAAATAATAATCTATGCAGATTTTAAACACTTATTACAATGGTGTAATACCGTTTTCAAAATAAATTTAAGACAAAAAAGACTACTTTTTTAATTTAAATTCCGCTATTTTGAGACTGTTAAACGGGTTTTGTTGGGTAGCGAACTTTTCCAAAGTATTACCATAACTGATAATTGGTCCTGGTTTGAATCAAAGGCAAACACTAAGGCAACTGTATTAGTGTTTAAGGAGCACGTATGGTAGCCGGAGGCAGTGCTAAACTTTCTGTTGACCCTATACTTTACTTGGCCACAGGAAGGAAGTTCATTAAGGTTAAAAGTTCCGAAGGGGAGGGGAAGGGAAGGCAGAGAGCGGAGGGGGAGTCTTTGATTGCACCGCGTGGAATGTCAAGTCTCGTGACTCATCCCGTCATATTAAATTCGCCTAAATGTCTGTCCGTATAAGACCGACCAAGTTAAGGTTTTGTTTGGAATTTCATTGAAACCGTATTCTCAGTATACCTTACATTTGACTTGATATTATGCTTTAGCAAATTAAATGTTTCTGTGATGGTCAACAGTTTCCGCGCCTCTCAACCCACGTGTCACACAAGAGGAAAAGTACCAAAATGGCTTTACAGATTACAATTACGCATTGAAATTACAAATTTCGATAACAGCTTGTTCACAGATTTATATGTACTAGAATAATGTTTGTATAAAAACTACACAACAACATAGTAGACCTATATGTAACTTTACAAATTCATGTTTCCTAATAAAAGCCAAAATTGTATTACATTTTAAGTGACAAAAAGTGGTTCAATGATTGCATTATGTTACGAAACACGTTGCTTTGTGTGCAGCTTATAGGCTACTTGAATTGAAGTTTTATGAATTGTTCAAATTGACAGCTTCCTTATTATAGACTGTTTTGAAGGTCAAATTAACTTCTGTGTAGCGGTTATTCTAGTAAACTGGTGACAGGTAATTCTCTGCTTAGGATAAGCTATTTGGTGGGTATGATATAGAAAACATGTGAAACAATGAACATTAAATGTACACATTTTAAATTATGATTTAAAAATTCACAAAATAAAATGTCTTTATGGTATCAATAGTAGGCTTAAATCATATTATTTTTTAGCGAATTTCAATTGAAAATGAGCTATTAGCTCATTATTATGGTAAGACATAATGGTATGACCCGACATCTTAAAATGAGAGCCTATAATATATTTTTTGAGAAAGGTCATTATATATATATATATATATATATATATATATATATATATATATATATATATATATATATAACGAATATAACGAGACAGCTGTGTGCCGTAATTATTTTCGATTTATTTTGAAAAATTTAACAACCTAAGACAAATTATTTAACCTTTTCATAATTATACAATGAAAAATACGGAAAATTCTGAAAATGTTTGATTTTGTGTTTCTACATGAAAAAAATGTGTCTGCCTTCTAACTCCGACTATAAAATTCTAATTATGTATTTGTTTCAAATATGTTTCCGTATTGTAAATTAAATCATAATGTTCAGCCCAAAATGATTACTTTTAAAATTGTACCTATAATGGTATATAGGCCTACATTGAACATTTAATTTTAAATTCTTCAAGTGCCATTTTAGCAATGTGTTTTCGAAGTAAATATTTTTCCTTTCAAGTTTGAAATAGGTGTAGCCCACATGCTGTAGGTCCTTCTCTTCTTCTGTTCTGAGCCACTCTGTATATTGTAAATAAATTGTTTCAATAAAAGTATCGATTTTACGGGAACAATAAAAGTATCGATTTTACGGGAAGTTGTATAATAAGACGTATTCAAACAAAGGCTACCTATAATTTGGAATAACTACCTCTGGAATATGCAAGAACAATAAATGGGGTACTTAAACAATAGTCCGTTGGATTTATTACACTTTAAAATTTCATTGCTCTTTTAGCCTAGTTCGGATTTTATTTTTATTTTTACAACAATTGCCTGTGCCATTAAAATGTAGTGTTCTACTTTTTAAAACGACTGCTTTTTGTGTACCGTAGTAAAGATATATAGCCTGGCTTATTATTGGGAATAAGTACTTAAAAACCAAACTCAACGCTATCTGTGAACGTAAAAACAATTACTTTTTTAGTCACACGAGAAGATTCAGGGCTCGATAAATCTTTGCACAAAGCTGTTCTTCACATATCGAAAACGTTTTCATCTCGCATTGTTTTTGAAAATCTGATTCTCACTACCAACATCAGCGTAAAATACTTAGAAATCTGTATTTTTAATTTTTAAATGGCGTTTAAAAGTTTTAGATTCCTGATGGTGAAATCAGATTTTCAAAAAATTGGTTCGAGATATTACTAAGATCGATTTTAGCACTAAGAATAAATCAAATCGGACCAAAATTTCAAACACACTCTCTCTCTCTCTCTCTCTCTCTCTCTCTCTCTCTCTCTCTCTCTCTCTCTTTTCTCTACTTCTTTATATATATATGGAATGTTGTTTTAATTGCTAATGTAGGAAATCTGCTGTTCTGGAATAAGTATGACTAAACAGAAAAGTTTACTTGATGTCCTTCTGTTTTTTCATTTTGGTACTATATAGCCTATATATATATATATATAAATAAATTGTTACACTGATCAGTCTTAGAGATATGACCTTAAATCGTCTTATATGATTAAAGTTTGAGAAAACCTGATAAAACGCTTTTAATAATTTAGGCTAATTTCTGCTTTCCTATCAATAGCTTCAAATCTGGATGTGTCTTAGATATTGTTGATATGCTTGATAGCATATTTGTTGTTTTTAATAAATTTTATTAAGTTATTCGTCTGTTTTTTGCAATTTCGATTCCTCGATCCCTTCTAATGTGACCACCAGTGTTTGTAGTAACTGAAACAATATGCATGCAATTATATTAATATTATGATAACGGGAACATTCTCAATCCAAACTGAATCAATCATGTAATGCGTGGACGGACGTAATGCGTGGTCGTGCCGCCTTATTTTGATTGAATCGTACCTACGTGACTACGTGACTAGAGGCGGTAATAGCCGATGCTACTGCAGCCGGAAGTTGGATGCAGAGGTTCTGGGCGAGGCCGGATGCAAAGATAAACTACCTTATTTCCGGATGTTTTACCGTAACGTGAATTGTTTTATGAAATTGGAATTATTGTCTAGATTCTTTTCGTTTGAATTTTATTAAATATAAAATTATCACAAGTTAAATGTTAAGTAACACAGCTACCACCTTCGTCAGTTACTCAGTAGTTATACTTCTTACTACAAGAAGTATAAAGGAAGTATTTCATGTTGATATGAGCATGCGCAGACCAATGTCGTAGCAGACTAAACTATATAGGTTCAATTTGTCCACATTTCGGTCTCTTTTTAATGTGAAATAACACTTTTGTATTTAAAAAAAACTACATATATTCTCAAAATAGGCACATATGACTTTGGTAAAATTTCACCCAACACAGTGGTGTAGAGGGACTGGCTGTCAGATGTGTAAACTGAAACAAATGAAGCAGTCGCTGTTCACTGTTCGTTTGTAGTGATCCAAATACATTGCTGTTCTTGCTGCTTAATTCAAATTATACACAACTGATATTAAAGCAAATGGAAACTTATCCGCATCATATACAAATTTCAAATATTTATCTGCTAAAATACATCAAACAACCCCGTTAAACATTTTATACGGGGTTGTCCGCAAAGTAAGGTTCTCAAGGAGTTATAGTCGCTGCGAACGTTGTTACGCAGGATTCGGTGACCTTGGCTTGCAGCTTGGTTCCTCCACTCCAAATCCCAAGTGCTCTGTGACGCTCAGTCTTGGCTTGGTAGCCGTTAATAATGGAATTGGTTCTTCTGTCTCCCGCCAGGTGCGAATTACGCTCTGTGATTCGTTTTTTGTGTGCAAAAAACATTGCGCCGGTGGACATTCATATCCAACTATGTGAAGTCTACGGAGAAAAATGTATGACCATACAACACGTGCGCAAATGGTGCAAAGAATTCAAAGACGGACTTTCATGACGAACAGCGTTCCGGACGTCCATCTGCTTCGGACGAAATGATTGCGTAAGTGGAAGAAGCAAGGCTGACTGTTTGGGAGCTCTCCGAGATGATCGTTGATGTCAGAAAGACTTGCATTGATAAAATTTTAACAGACCATTTAGGGTATAGCAAAATTTGTGTGCAAAGTGGATCCCAAGACAGTTTACAGCAGACCACAAACGGCAACGGATTGGTGCGGCCCGCGAATTTCTTCAGGCCTACGAAACCGATGGCCAGAAATTCTTGAACTCCTTTGTCACTGGAGACGAGACCTCGGTGCACTATACGACACCGGAAACGAAAGAACAATCATGTCAGTGGAAACATCCAGAGTCGCCGAAGCCGCGAAAGTTCAAACAAAAACTGTCTGCCGGCAAAGTCATGGCGAGCGTGTTTTTGGGACATGAAGGGGTTATTGTTGTGCAAATTCATGGATACCGGCAGAACAGTCAATGCTGATCATTACTGTGAGACGTTAAGGAATCTTTGCAGCGCGATTCAAAACAAGAGGAGAGGTATGCTCACGAATAGAGTTGCTATCAAGACAAAGTTCGTCTGCACAACGCCCGTGTAACAACCGATCTCATCAACCAATTTGGATGGGATACTGTCACACATCCGCCCTACAGCCCGGACTTAGCCCCAAGTGACTACCATCTCTTCCCTAATTTGAAGAAACATGTAGGTGGGACGCATTTCAGTACCAGAGAGGAGCTGAAAGAAAAAGCTTTAAGCTACCTTCGCGGCTCGGCGGGAGAGTTTCCCGACTCAGGCATACAAAAGATTGTTCACCGTATGCAAAAATGCATCGATCTCAACGAAGATTAAGTCGAAAAATAGAAAAAAGTATAAGCTTTCCAAAAATGTATTATTCAATGCAAATAAACATGTTTTTCATTGTGACAAATTATTGGGAACCTTGCTTTACGGACAACCCTAGTATTTATAAACGAACGTATTTATATAGGCTACAATGAGCAAGATATATTTATATGAAAGCAGGCCAAACAATTTAGCATTACATTGCACTTAGTTAATTCGTCAATTCAAAACAAGGACTAAGTGAAGTGAATAGCTGTTTTGAACTCACGTCCCTTAGTTCCATAATCAGCACTATATCAGGAATGCAGATAGAATCAATTAGCTCCCTGGTTGAGTAATTAGAGGTATTATTGAGTAAGCATTCACTCGAATAATATTAATAATTCATACACGGAAAACATTATAAGACACTTTTATATGTTATTCGTGTATTGGCATTTTAACATGCTTGTTTCTAAGTAATTTGATCTTCCTTAAGAGCAGCAGAACTGGAGAGCGGTTGTGCGGGGTGTGAAACCGGAAATGGAAGACCACATTACAAAACTGTCCAACCTACAAGATTTTTTATTTTTTTAATCTTCACTCTATGCTCTATAGAAATACATACCTTTTAAGGAAATATATTCTTTTAATGACTTTTATTTGATGTTTAAATTAGTTAAATTAATCATACTGTATTCAGTATTTAAAACTCTCAGGAATATTCAGAAAACAAAACATCGTGAACTACACATCCTATATATAGGCCTAAACACAAGTGAATGTTGTTCCAAGACTATTTTATTTCCAATAAGTATATCTAAAAGTAGATAAATAAGTCTTTCGATGGTTTCCAATACATTTAACAAACCTAATGATATAGTTGGAACTTTTAAACAGAAAAAGCAGTAATACAAAACCGATTTCAAGAGGGCGAATTGTAGGAGCTTTAAAGATTGGAAATGCATTTGTGGTATCATAAACTTAGACCCCTTGTAGCCTACAAGTCTAAGTTTTTAAAAACACAACGAATGAAATAGTTTTTAAAGTTTTTTTTAAATAGTTTGTTTTTAGTATTAATGAAAGTACAAAAAAATAAGTTATAAGTATTTACTCTAATAGGAAGTTACGCTATTAACCAAAAATTCAATTTCACACTTTTTGTAGATTACTTTTAAAATATTTTTAATAAAGGAAGTGACTTAGTGAATGGTTCTTATGGGTATATTTGTTTTAAAACCAGTTAAAACGAACATACCAAAATTTGATGGACTTAACAGTAACAATGTGTTTACATTTTGGAGAATATATATAGCCTATGTAAGAAAACCAAAATAATTGATTTGTTTTTTGTTACTTATTTTCGCATACTGGATACGGTATTTGCAGTTATTGGGTAGCTTTTTTTTCCTTGGTGACTTGTGGTTTCTTGATCACGTGAACAGTAAGCCTACGCAAGAAATCATCTTTGAGGGTTTGTTTTTAGTTTTTGGTATGCTCAGGCTTACGTTTCAAGTTAAGCACGTGAAAACAAGAGTTGATCCATGTACTCAAAACGCCGTGTATTGTTTCCACAATGTACAATGATTCCAAATATCCAAATAAATAATCGAGTATAATAATAAAACAATGTTTGACTAACGTGTTTCATTCAAATCTAATAAACTGATTTGAATTTAAATTTTTATAGCGAGAAATTAAAATATTTTCAGTGAATCGAGTATAGAAATAAAAATAAAAATAATTTTGCTTGTGTCGATTCTGTGCTGAGCGAGATTGGGGGAGGGGGCTCACAGCCGAGTACAGGCAACGAATCACGTTTGTTATTGCCTGGATTCACGTGTCTGGGATTCAATTTGCCCGCTAGTCACGAATGAAGGAGTGACTTTATGGCAGTTTTATTAAATGCTTTTATTTCATAATTTATAGGCTACACTTGATATCTTGCAATTACGTTCTGTTATCTGGTGACCTATGCCAAGCCTTTTTTTATTGAAAACTCTATTTTGGATTGTCTGTTGAACAATAACAAGCACTTTGTATTTTGTAGTTCTATAATGACTTAAGGCCTTTTTCGGGACCAAAGCCTTTAGTTATAAGCCCAAAACTCACTAGCGAGTGTAAACGTAAACTCTCAGCGTATAAGCAGTAAGTTGGACTTATAATACACTTTGTATTTTGTAGTTCTATAATGACTTAAGGCCTTTTTCGGGACCAAAGCCTTTAGTTATAAGCCCAAAACTCACTAGCGAGTGTAAACGTAAACTCTCAGCGTATAAGCAGTAAGTTGGACTTATAATACACTTTGTATTTTGTAGTTCTATAATGACTTAAGACCTTTTTCGGGACCTAAGCCTTTAGTTATAAGCCCAAAACTCACTAGCGAGTGTAAACGTAAACTCTCAGCGTATAAGCAGTAAGTTGGACTTATAATACACTTTGTATTTGGTAGTTCTATAATGACTTAAGGCCTTTTTCGGGACCAAAGCCTTTAGTTATAAGCCCAAAACTCACTAGCGAGTGTAAACGTAAACTCTCAGCGTATAAGCAGTAAGTTGGACTTATAATACACTTTGTATTTTGTAGTTCTATAATGACTTAAGGCCTTTTTCGGGACCAAAGCCTTTAGTTATAAGACCAAAACTCACTAGCGAGTATAAACGTAAACTCTCAGCGTATAAGCAGTAAGTTGGACTTATAATACACTTTGTATTTTGTAGTTCTATAATGACTTAAGGCCTTTTTCGGGACCAAAGCCTTTAGTTATAAGCCCAAAACTCACTAGCGAGTGTAAACGTAAACTCTCAGCGTATAAGCAGTAAGTTGGACTTATAATACACTTTGTATTTTGTAGTTCTATAATGACTTAAAACCTTTTTCGGGACCTAAGCCTTTAGTTATAAGCCCAAAACTCACTAGCGAGTGTAAACGTAAACTCTCAGCGTATAAGCAGTAAGTAGGACTATAATACACTTTGTAATTTGTAGTTCTATAATGACTTAAGGCCTTTTTCGGGACCAAAGCCTTTAGTTATAAGCCCAAAACTCACTAGCGAATATAAACGTAAACTCTCAGCGTATAAGCAGTAAGTTGGACTTATAATACACTTTGTATTTTGTAGTTCTATAATGACTTAAGGCCTTTTTCGGGACCAAAGCCTTTAGTTATAAGCCCAAAACTCACTAGCGAGTATAAACGTAAACTCTCAGCGTATAAGCAGTAAGTTGGACTTATAATACACTTTGTATTTTGTAGTTCTATAATGACTTAAGGCCTTTTTCGGGACCAAAGCCTTTAGTTATAAGCCCAAAACTCACTAGCGAGTGTAAACGTAAACTCTCAGCGTATAAGCAGTAAGTTGGACTATAATACACTTTGTATTTTGTAGTTCTATAATGACCTAAGGCCTTTTTCGGGACCAAAGCCTTTCGTTATAAGACCAATACTCACTAGCGAGTATAAACGTAAACTCTCAGCGTATAAGCAGTAAGTTGGACTTATAATACACTTTGTATTTTGTAGTTCTATAATGACTTAAGGCCTTTTTCGGGACCTAAGCCTTTAGTTATAAGCCCAAAACTCACTAGCGAGTGTAAACGTAAACTCTCAGCGTATAAGCAGTAAGTTGGACTATAATACACTTTGTAATTTGTAGTTCTATAATGACTTAAGGCCTTTTTCGGGACCAAAGCCTTTAGTTATAAGCCCAAAACTCACTAGCGAGTATAAACGTAAACTCTCAGCGTATAAGCAGTAAGTTGGACTTATAATACACTTTGTATTTTGTAGTTCTATAATGACTTAAGGCCTTTTTCGGGACCAAAGCCTTTAGTTATAAGCCCAAAACTCACTAGCGAGTGTAAACGTAAACTCTCAGCGTATAAGCAGTAAGTTGGACTTATAATACACTTTGTATTTGGTAGTTCTATAATGACTTAAGGTCTTTTTCGGGACCAAAGCCTTTAGTTATAAGCCCAAAACTCACTAGCGAGTGTAAACGTAAACTCTCAGCGTATAAGCAGTAAGTTGGACTATAATACACTTTGTATTTTGTAGTTCTATAATGACTTAAGGCCTTTTTCGGGACCAAAGCCTTTAGTTATAAGACCAAAACTCACTAGCGAGTATAAACGTAAACTCTCAGCGTATAAGCAGTAAGTTGGACTATAATACACTTTGTAATTTGTAGTTCTATAATGACTTAAGGCCTTTTTCGGGACCAAAGCCTTTAGTTATAAGCCCATAACTCACTAGCGAGTGTAAACGTAAACTCTCAGCGTATAAGCAGTAAGTTGGACTTATAATACACTTTGTATTTTGTAGTTCTATAATGACCTAAGGCCTTTTTCGGGACCAAAGCCTTTAGTTATAAGCCCAAAACTCACTAGCGAGTATAAACTTAAACTCTCAGCGTATAAGCAGTAAGTTGGACTTATAATACACTTTGTATTTTGTAGTTCTATAATGACTTAAGGCCTTTTTCGGGACCTAAGCCTTTAGTTATAAACCCAAAACTCACTAGCGAGTGTAAACGTAAACTCTCAGCGTATAAGCAGTAAGTTGGACTATAATACACTTTGTATTTTGTAGTTCTATAATGACTTAAGGCCTTTTTCGGGACCAAAGCCTTTAGTTATAAGCCCAAAACTCACTAGCGAGTTTAAACGTAAACTTTCAGCGTATAAGCAGTAAGTTGGACTATAATACACTTTGTATTTTGTAGTTCTATAATGACTTAAGGCCTTTTTCGGGACCAAAGCCTTTAGTTATAAGCCCAAAACTCACTAGCGAGTGTAAACGTAAACTCTCAGCGTATAAGCAGTAAGTTGGACTTATAATACACTTTGTATTTTGTAGTTCTATAATGACTTAAGGCCTTTTCGGGACCAAAGCCTTTAGTTATAAGCCCAAAACTCACTAGCGAGTGTAAACGTAAACTCTCAGCGTATAAGCAGTAAGTTGGACTATAATACACTTTGTATTTTGTAGTTCTATAATGACTTAAGGCCTTTTTCGGGACCAAAGCCTTTAGTTATAAGCCCAAAACTCACTAGCGAGTGTAAACGTAAACTCTCAGCGTATAAGCAGTAAGTTGGACTATAATACACTTTGTATTTTGTAGTTCTATAATGACTTAAGGCCTTTTTCGGGACCAAAGCCTTTAGTTATAAGCCCAAAACTCACTAGCGAGTGTAAACGTAAACTCTCAGCGTATAAGCAGTAAGTTGGACTATAATACACTTTGTATTTTGTAGTTCTATAATGACTTAAGGCCTTTTTCGGGACCAAAGCCTTTAGTTATAAGCCCAAAACTCACTAGCGAGTGTAAACGTAAACTCTCAGCGTATAAGCAGTAAGTTGGACTTATAATACACTTTGTATTTTGTAGTTCTATAATGACTTAAGGCCTTTTTCGGGACCAAAGCCTTTAGTTATAAGCCCAAAACTCACTAGCGAGTATAAACGTAAACTCTCAGCGTATAAGCAGTAAGTTGGACTTATAATACACTTTGTATTTGAAGAGGACATGTAACTGATTTCAGATTTACGCAGGGTATTAACCTTTGTTGCCAACTTACAATCAATTTTACATAATAACTAAATAATTACATAAATAAATTACCTAATAAATAATAATAAATAAAATCACAATAATATATAAAAACCTCTGGTCTCTTTGAGACCTTCAAACAACATATAAATTTGTTTATATATTTAGGTCACCAAATTCAGAGCGGAGTGAACTATGCATTCAAAAATCTAACTTATTGTTTTTAATGTAAGTGCGACCACTGAACAGGGTTGAGCAGAGTCAAGCGGCGTCGCTGGTCTCCGCTACGCGTAGCATCGACTCGTAAAAGTTCAATTTTGAAGCTGACTCATCTTTCCCCCTCCACGCAAACCAAGCATCCAAACGTATTTCTCGTTACCTAGGTTACCATTGCCCAGGTTAAGGTTTTTAAACATAATAGTTGCTATAAATCTGTTACAGTGAACATAAATATTTAGATTTAAAAATAACAATGCATTCTTTAAACTGACTGAACTCCTATTCTGCTTGTCGTCGGTCATCTTCTTTCCTTTCAGTTCCGCTCCGCAGAGGGTGCAGACTAGTTGCACCTATTGAGAGGATTTAGACGTCCCTCGCGGTACCAGAGTCTAACGCACACTTACACTTACAACACTACACTTACGACTTTAATTTTTCAACACTCACACATTTAGAGAGGCGATAATAGCCTCAATGTGCTTTTTGCCTTAAAATAACCCCTTCAAAAAAACCAACTTTCAATTCCGGTCCACTTGCCTTGGTATTTGGTAGCCTTATCGAATATAATCACCAAACACTTTGTTAGTTAAAACAAAATTATAGGTATTATTTAAAACAAAGTATAAATAATTAACTGTTATTATAAATAGTTTGTATTATTTATATTGATCGTGAGCAATGGTAATAAATATTACTTCATTTGGGTTATTAGGCTATTATCGAAGAAATAGCTGTTGCGTGAAATCAGCTGTTTCGGAGAATACTTGGATAAATCCAATCCTTGCATCAGCATTTTCCATTTTATTATAAAAACTTATGTCTTATAACATATAACTTAAGTTATATATATATATATATATATATATATATATATATATATATATATATATATATATATATATACATATATATATATATATATATATATATATATATATATATATACTTCAAAAAGTGATTTAAAAGTAAAGATGTGGGCTTATTTCATGATTCTGGGTTTGGATCTTACCACGATGTAGTTTCTAACGAAAACCGCAAAAACACTCGTGGTTATTGTTTTTATAAGCATAGTAATAACGAATATTTTAGAAAAATTTAATTTAAATTGATCTTCAAAAATTTGCAAATTGTCCGATTTTTGTCGATTGCTTCGAACATTTACTTTTTTATGTATTACTAGTTTCACTCTTGTTGAGAATAACTTTATGTATCTGAACGAATGTCAGCCAAGGTTTGCGAGGCCCACTAAAAGCTTTCGATCAATACAACACAATACAAAATTCTGCCAGCGACGTTAGGCTTACATTGCGATACAACGGCTAGGCTGAGTGCAATACACAATACATTATACACTTCAACACTAAGAGCTTTCCAAATAGATTTACAGTCTCAATTGTAGCGAAATAGTTGGGTGAAGTTACGTTACACCGAAACATTTCTTTTCTAAATTTTGTTTTTAATCAGGTAATAAACGCAAAAATTATAACATCAATGATTTTATCAATACGGAGTGCAGTAATCCAGAATAAAACTAATCAAGGGATATGACATATCAGAGAAGCCATCATGGTAAGACCCAGACCCGGGACTTTGAAATGAGAGACGATTGTTACTTGCATGTCACTTCTTGAGGATTTGAGGGATCGCTCATATATAGTGTATATGTAAGGTTTAGCACGCTCACGTAACAATATTAGTTCAATCTGAAACAGAACTTGGCGTAACAATCGATTATTACATTTTCAACTATTGCTTCGATGATTTCGTTAATGTGAAAAATTCGTTTTACAGTTTCAAAATGGTGGCCATATGAAATCTTTAAATGTTTATAACCTTTACATTTTTTAAATTGAATTTTCATTGTAATCAGCAATAAAAACTGCATAAATTTGTAATTTTAATTTTTTTTAAAATTATATTAAAAGTAATAATTTCACGGCGGTCAGGGTTTACTCTTGTATTTTTAGTTTGGTATATGAGAATTTTTAATGCTGACTACAATGGTAAAATAAAAATCTTAAAAGGAAGGTAGGGCCTATATGTACAAAAATATTTTTTTTAATTTGCTTTCATCATGTCAAATATTATTTTTAATTATATTATCTTGATCAATTTATATAATCGTTGTTATGAATTCATAAATTTCTATAGTAACCATTTTAAATGTATGTCTAGTTATAAAATTATTTTGCCAAACAGTATTTTATTCCCCGCGCTAGTGCCCACTTCAAATATTGATTATCTATCAACTACCCTTGCGTATAAATATAACTTGTAGAAATATTTCACTGATCTCCGATATTTTATTGCCCCCGGACTCGTAATTTTGTTATTCTTGTTTATTTCGTTAAGCTAACTGCAATTTACTGAGCTGAATATTCAGAACGATAAACATAAATTGCTAAACTTCCGTAACAAATCACACCGACGTTTTGAAAAAGTTTTTGATTTACATTTCTTGTAAATAATGTGCATAACTCTTGTGTCCTTGTATTATGCATGAACTTATTTGACTGAAGTACATTATGTAAATGTGTTTTGTACGAGGATTTCCTTCTAAAAATGTTTGCCTCACAATAAACTTTCATTCTAACCTATTAATGTCACCAATTATTTCAAATTCATTTAATATCTGAAACATTTTAATTTCTTGACAACTTCCGGAATTTCGGTTACAGAACTTGTAGTCAAGTTGCAGTCAGTGTTTTTTTAACTAATTTTCCTTTTAAAAAATAAGCTATTGGAGCGGCCATTTTGGACTCTAGAGCTAACTCGGGACATTAGACTCTAGAGTGTGTTGGCGCGCTCAAGTTCGCAATTTTGTTCCGATTTAATTGAAACTTAGCACAAAAAGCGATTATGGTAATAGATTGGACAAGTTCGTTAACCAGCAAAATTTTTTTAACAGTTTCAAAGTGGCGGTCATTTAAATTATTTAAACATGTATAACTTTTTTCTTAAATTATGATTTCATCTTCTCAATCAGGTTTAAAAACTTTTTAAATTAGCATTTTCAATTTCCATAATCCTTTTATTTGATAACGGTTAAGATTAATTTCCTATTTTCAATGCAATTTGAAGGTTTAAAATGCTAATATATTCAGATCCTAATGCTGATTATGTTGATTAAATCAGAATTACAGATAAACATTAATAAAATTTCATTTATTATTAATTCTTTATACAACTGTACTTGGCCACTCGCCTCTATAACATGCTCCGTCTGATCTTACAGAGTGTTTACTTACCTTACCTTACCTTACTTAGCCTATTTGCTCTTCCGTATTAGTATTTTTTTATTAATTACATACTCTCCCACATTTAAAACAAGCCATTTACAAAGTAATCTTCCATTTCTATTATTGTCCTGATCACTAACAACTTAAATTCTTCGATTGCCACACTTTAAATTTTCTCTTAGGTAAGTACAGTATTTGATTATTGAAATTTTAATTTTTTATAATAATAAAAATACTTGTTATTTTTTATTACAATAACAAAGGCAAAGTCAAATCCAAGCGAACGATCCAAATCTCTGACGAAGAAAGAAAAGCAAGATTACAACGAATGAAGCAATACTGGGCTACGAGGAAGGCACAGAACATTAAAAAGTGATTGATTTAGTGTACCCCAAAGTTGGGTGAAACAAATAAAGAGAAAACTACTTGCTTTTTTTTACCTTCTGCTAACACGCTTAAAAATAAATTAGCACATTGACTCATACAGTGCTAAGCCTCGTTGACTGTGTAAGTAATATATTACTACAACATTACATTAATGTTAATATTACAAAGCTTTCATCATAGTTACAGAAACATATGCAACTCTACCAGAGTAATACATGCAAATGGGTTTGTCTATAAATGGCAGGAGTGCCATTTGCAAATGTAAATGGTGCATTCATTTACTTATCTGTTTACTGTGGATGTAACATTTAATGTTATCAGATAAATTCTGTTTATTGTATAGTTTGTACTTTGGCATTCCTTTATTTATACTAAAATGAAAACATACAATTTTTATTAAAAGGAACAAATCTGGTTTACTACTTTTTGTCCCCACAAAAGCATTGTGTGTGCGGGTTGGGCAGTCTTGAGTTCCCCTAACGATCTAACCTTTCTACATCTACATCTATTCCAAGCCAATGAAGGCGGCGTGGCTATGGAGGCAGCGTACGGCCTTGCCTATGCATGCGGGGCTCGGTATTGGTGAACATTTTATTTCCCCAGATGCTTCTGGTATTTCGATGGCTGGGTGGCTGGAAACAAGCAGTCAAAACACTAAGGGATTGAAACTGTGGGAACTCCAGACAGTCCTAACTTCTAGAATCAGTAAGGCTGCCTATGAAGTTGAGAAGAGGATGGAGTAGCTAAGGTGTTTCTAATTAAACCTGTTGGGTGTGAGAAGTATAACTTTTATAGTGCTGTAGGGAGCCAAACTCCAAGGAAGTCAGAACCAAGAAATAGGCTATGAGGGACTGATAAGGAAGCTGCAAATGCCAGTAAGAGCCAAGACTTGGAGAACTGGTAGCTTAAAGTTAAAACGCATGAAGATACAGGTCTACAGAACTAGAGAACTTTTAAGTTCTTGTACAACAGAACTTTTAAAGAATCAACCAATCATATCGATACTGCTTTATTTGTCGTATATATTGAAATATTGTAAACAAAAACATTTTAATAGACATTGTTCGAATCTCTAGTGACCAAATTGAGGCCCAACAGAGAAAAGAAGAAACCCAATGGTTTGAGGACAAATATGATTAGCGGGAAACAACTGGATGAACAAGGCTCAAAATTGGAATAAAAAAATATAGCCTACTTACTACAGGTTATATCCGACCATGAACTTCTTACATTAAAATGATAATAATATTAAAATATATGTCTCATATGCGGAACTGACAACGTTGATACGTTACCCTCAATGACGTCACTAATTATAATTCGTGTAATTATCGCAATTTTAGTTCAATTTGACTTTATTAATAGATCGGAAAAGTTCGTTAACCAGCGAATTCTTTCAAAAGTTTTCAAAATGACGACCATTTAAAATCTTTGCGAATTCATAATTATTTTTTTCTTAAATTTGTTTTGAAAATATAATTTAACTACCGTTACAAGCGCTAAAAACTGTGTGAATTAGTATTTTCAATTTTAAATTTTCAAAGTACATTGAAATTGAGGAATTTAATTTGACGGCTATTATGGTTTATTTTCGTATTTTCAATGCAATTTTAGAATTTAAAAATGTCAATATATTCACATATTATTGCTGTTTATGATGGTGAAATCAAAGTTTCAAAAAGAACTTAACATATAAAAATTCTTTTGGAAATTTGCTTCCTCGAATTTTTTTATTGAAATTTTTGAAATCCTTTTTGAAATTTTGGAAATTCAACGTCAATGAGACAGTTGAGAGCATTCCATTTCACCAAATAGTAGAGAAGACTTATTACTGGTGCATTAGACGTGTTGTTTTCCTGACCTAATTTGCAACCTTATTTTTAGATTTAATCTCTTACTATTCTAACCTACATTTCTCTGCCATAAATATTTTTGTAACGTTTTGTACAATTTTATATCCTTTTAAGTTTATTATTGTGTTTTATTTAACAAACTAAATTACAGTAAATTGATATTTTCTTTTATAGTTTTGATTTTAATTTGTTTGTAAATCTTCAGAGATCTGTTTGGTGTGTTTGTTAAAATGACAGCGAGAAATCCTGGAGAGATTTTCAAGATTATGTTACACCAGAAAGATAACACGCCACCCTCTTTGGTACTTTCTGCTTGGTAACAGAGGCAACACAACATGAAAAAGAAGTATCAAGCATTTGTTGCATTCGGAGGGCTGCACTTATATAATATCAATATTTTGAAAATTTAACTTACATTTTTAGAAAAGCTTGTAGTCTGTGTGTACTGCCGAGTGTTATAAACAAAAGTAACGCTAAAATACTTCCACCATTTTTTTTTAAAACCAGTTTTCTAATCAAGATCAAGCTTCACCACTTGCCAAATGCACCGTAACATACATTGTTAAGCTTTTAACTTACGAGCTTGTAATTTCATTGCCTATGTCACACAATATATAATTACACTTGAAACCTTTGAAACAAAATTAATCTTGCAGGTTTCGGATTATTAAGTAATTTTATAACCACTTAAATTATTACACGCTAGCTTTTCATCTTTGAAACTCTTAAATTCTTAAATCCCTTAATTCTTATTTTCTTAAATTTTTAATTTTCAGGTTTTAAAAGTTTTAAATCTGTTAAATGGAGAGAAGAGTTTTCCAAAACATAATTTCTGAAGAGAGATTATACGGTTTAAACGCTAAAATATGTATTCATTTATATATATATATATATATATATATATATATATATATATATATATATATATATATATATTAGCATTACCCGTCGCGGCTTCGCCCACGAAACTTAAACTGTTTCATTAATGACAATTTAGAACTATAAAAAAATATATTAATAATCATCTAAACTCATGATTATTTTACTGTGAATATGGAAAAATATTCTAACTTGAATATATTGTTTTATTGTCTTCAAACGTGTTACATTCGAATTTAAGAAAATCTGATAAAAAATATAATTTTCTCCAATACAAACATTTATAAATTTTTATATTTTTGTGTTCTTTTAGACGATGAATTCGGGGGTGGAATGCTGAATTACGTGTCATAATTTGTGTTTTAAAATATTTTGTTTTCTTTTAAGAAAAGCCGATAAAAAATATTTTCTCCAATTAAAACACTCTTTTTTCTATAATTACACCTCTTTTTAAAATTTTTATTCCTTTAGGGAATGAATTCGAAAAAATGTTGAAATATGTGTTTGATTATTTGTGTTTCATAGCATATTTCTAGAGTATACTAATCCAAACAAATATTTCTTCACTTCGAAAATTGTGTACCCCTTTTTTACATTTTCTACCTCATTTTCAATCTCTTTAGGGTATGAGTTTTGGGAAATGGTGATAAATATATTTCATTACTTATATTTAAAAGTGACTATGTTACGTTTTAAGAAGGTCACACGAAAAACATAATTTTTCCAATAAAAATTGTACCTCATTTTTATCTCTTTAGGGGTTGAATACTGGAAAATCGTTTTTCGCACATGTTGTGGTAAGCCTGAAAATTTCAAATCTTTAGCTATTATATTTCGGCTATACGTTGATTATTAAAGTTGGACTGGGTAAGTAGTTTAATGTCGTTAAGATCAATTTTTTGCAAAACCCTCTCTAAGTGCACCTCGACATTGTTGTAAGGAGGTACTTTGAAAATTTCAAGTCTATAGGTATAATTGTCCCGGCTCTACGTTGATTATTAAAAAGAACTGTGTAAGTAGTTTAATGGCGTTAAAATCAAATTTTTACAAAATATTTTCTTAATTGACATCGACATTTTTGAAAGATGGTGAAAATTTCAAGTCTCTAGTTATAATAATTTGGCTGTACGTTGATTATTAAAGTTGGACTGGGTAAGTAGTTTAATGGCGTTAAAATCAAATTTTTACAAAATCCTTTCTTACTGAATCGACATTTTTAAGAATGTATGGTGAAAATTTCAAGTCTCTAGTTAATAGAAACTTGAATTTTATAACATGCTATAACATGCAGTTGATTATTAAAGTTGGACTGGGTAAGTAGTTTAATGGCGTTAAAATCAAATTTTTGTATAATCCGTTCTTAGTGCACATCGACATTGCTGAAGAAGGTGAAAATTTTAAGTTATTTATATAACTTTAAATTTATAAGTCTCTAGTTATAATCGTCTTGGCTGTACGTTGATTATTAAAGTTGGACTGGGTAAGTAGTTTAATAGCGTTAAAATCAAATTTTTGCAAAATCCTTTCTTACTGAATCTCGACATTGTTGTAAGAATGTACCCTGAAAATTTCAAGTCTCTAGCTATAATAGAAACTTGAATTTTATAACATGCTATAACATGCAGTTGATTAATAAAATTGGACTGGGTAAGTAGTTTAATGGAATTAAAACGAATTTTTTTTAAAATCCTTTCTTAGTGCACCTTGATATTGTTGTAAGAACGTACCCTGAAAATTACAAGTCTCTAGCTATAATAGTATTTGCTGTACGTTGATTATTAAATTTGGACTTGGTAAGAGTTTAATAGCGTTAAAATCATTTTTTTGCAAAATCCTTTCTCAATGCATCTCATCATTGTTGTAAGAAGGTACCCTGAAAATTTCAAGTCTCTAGTTATATTAGTCTCGGCTGTACGCTGTTTATTAAATTTGGACAGGGTAAGTAGTTAAATGGCGTCAAAATCAATTTTTGGAAAATCCTTCCTTAGTGCACCTTTACATTGTTGTGAGAAGATACCTTGAACATTTTAAGTCTCTAGCTATAATAGTATTGGCTGTACGTTGTTTATTAAATTTGGACTGGATTAGTATTTTAATGGCGTTAAAATAAAATTTTTACAAAATCCTTTCTTAGTGCAAGCCTATACGGTAACATAAATGTACCCTGAAAATTTCAAATCACTAGCTAAAATAGTTTTGGCTCTGCGTTGATTATGAATCAGTCAGTCAGCCAGTCAGTCAGTCTGATGAAAGAAAAATGAAAGAGCACACTAGGATTGTATAAAACCCTTTTTCGAGAAATAGTAAATCTATACGAAACACTTTTTTCTTTATGCTATGCTAACAGATTTAAATAGAATTATTATGTTACTGTCTTTAAATGGAAATGTTTAAAATCGCTAACTGTAGGCTATATCAGAAACTACGAGATTCGAAAATAATTTTGTCTTTCACACGTAAATGCAAACATTTGTTCATACTTTTACAGAGTAAACAAAAAAATAACTAGCAAAACAACGTAAATAATAAAAAGTGAATCGTAAATTCTCAGTAGTTTATGGCTGTGAAACCCATAAATTTATGGCTGTTTACTTACAACAAGACTGAGTATCACGTTGTTGGCACGGGATGTTTAGGAAATACAGAATGCCTAAAACAAAGCAAAGTGTGAATACTGTAAAAGGAACAAATATATAATTTTTGTGTGTAACATTGTTACACGTTTTTTTTATAAATATAGAGAAATAAGTAAGCGATAAGTTTCACAATATAAAAAAAACTGTCAGAGTCAAAATGTGGAACGCTTCACTACAAACAAATAAATAAAGTAAACATTAGTTATAAAAGACAATTTTGGTTTTATTAAAATTTTGCGAATAAAATTACTTTGGTAAGAGATTGGAAATTTTTAAATAAAATGTCTTTCATATGCTTTCATATTAGGCATTAAAATATGATTAATTTAGCTTAACATATTTTTTTATTTTAACAATATGACAAGTTTACAAAAACAAATCCGACGGTGGCCAAGATTCATTTTCTTACTTTCAATGCAATTTATAAATGTAAATATTAATTTATAAATTGTTGAATGCTGAGTACAAATTCATAAGTCATGAAGTTTTACATGGCCGCCATTTTATAAAAATACGAATTGTTTACGTTCCAATATTTTTCATATGAAACTATTCTTTTAATTAATGTTGATATTTTTAAAAATGCATCACTATTGCATGACCATGTTGCTAATATTTTGTTTCTTAAGTTTAATTTTTCAATTTGCAATGAAAAAGTTAGAATTCTGAATGTAAAATGAATGTGAGAAAAATGATCTTGAAATAATAAACTTTTGAGTTCTAAAACTTGGATTCACTAAAGTATCTGTCTTTGTGAAAGAGTATTTGCGCATGTTTGGGGGGGGGTTATTCGAGCACAGTATTCCATTAACCGATATTCAATAAACTTCTGCTAAAATCTAGCCCTTAATGCAAAAAAAGTATTTCTTGAATTTGAATAATTTAATTTTCATTGATATTTGTGGATGATAGCAAGCTGTACAGTGTTTTTTTAGTCAATTTCAATTGGAAAACGGAGCTTTTGAAATTGCCATCATCTCAGTAAGACGACGATCTGGGCACTTTGGGGGATAAACACCGATCCTGACTTCCATGCCACTTTTTAAGAGTTAGTTAAATTGTGTGTGTGTGTGTGTGTGTTTGTTTGTTTGTTTTATCACACTCGTATTTGAAATTTTACAACGATTTCATTGAAATTTGTAACAAATATCGATTTTTTAACAGTTTGGATAAGTTAGTTAACCAGCGTAATCCGTTCAAAAGATTAAAAATGATGATCATTTTGAATATTTAAAAATGTGTAACATTTTGTTTTAACACATTTTTTAAATCTCATTTTACCGTCATAATCAGCATTAAAAACTGCATAAATAATTTTTTTCTTAATTTAATTTGTTCGCTGTCAGGGCTCATTTCTGTATTCTTAATTCAATTTAAAAGTTCAAAAATGTTAATATGAAATTTAATTTAAAGAATAACGTACTCTTTATATATATATATATATATATATATATATATATATATATATATATATATATATATATATATACGCAGCGGTTTATGTTATATATATGATATATCGGACGTGAAAACACAAAAAACTTATCAAAAAAAAATGCAGTGGTACTCGTATTTCTTTGTTGGTTTGATCTAACGTTGGTGCACCGCACCTTATTACTCGTATATACGTATATGCTGTGTATGTAAGTGTAATTGTATTTTTGTATTGTTTGACTTGCTACCTAATACGCTACTCACTGTGCAACGGGTCCAGACTACAACCATACAGACCGCGCTCAACATCTTCATTTGCTGGTATATAATAAGAGAAGGAGAGATAGTCTATTGATTTTTGATCATATTGAAAATGCCGGCAAGTGTAAAATTTATTAATTTATTTCAATTTATAAATATTTGCCTGCTATTGAAAACGTTGAACTATTTTGCTGGTTCAACTGATGTAGGAGAATCGAACGAAAACCTAGTATGTAGGACAATATAAATATTCACAAGCTACAGGTTTTATACATACGAATCTCGGTGAAATAAATTCGGGTATTACAGATTCCAATGGATTTTGATTGATAATGGTAGATTTTAAATGATTAGCTTACACCAATTCTGTTAACAAAATATTTTCTGTATATATATATATATATATATATATATATATATATATATATAAATATATAAATAAATATAAATAAATAAAAATAAATAAATATATATAAAACTCAGAACTTCTTTATGTTTTTACAATTTTCCTTTTGCAACAAAAATTACAATAATTATCTTATTTCTGAATTCTTTATTTTCAGCATTTTTATTCTTTACTCATTTTTGTCATTTAGTTTTATAAACAAGCGAAAGTGTTTCTGAATTTATTTAACAATATAATATTCTAAAATAATATTTATTCTCTAACTTTACATTAATTTTTTTAACAGTTGTTTAACTGAACTTAAATGTCTATAATTTATAATGTTAATATGTTTTTAATATGATATGATAACATATTTAATATAAAGAAAGGAGGTTAAGTAAAAAAAATAATTTCTGAAAATCGCTTTTATTGTTGTTGTTATTGCAATGTTTTTAATTTTATTTATTCTAAATTTTTATTCTACTTTTCTATTTTTTAATGTTTTTTTAAATGTTATATAATTATATGAATTAAAGAACAACATATATTAAAACTATTATTGGAAAATCTTACTTTGAACATAATATTGGAAACAATAATTAATTTTTCTGTTGTAAACACAGTATAAAGTATTTCTTTACTTTCGCCTCTTTTGCAAGAACCACATCACAACCAATAGCGTGATGTGTGACAGAAACGTGTGTTAATATTGTTATGAATTTTAATTTAATTTTCGTACCCATGTATGTACATTGTGAACACTAACTTAGAAATTCATGTTCAGTTAATTAGAATCAAGAATGATTAGATTTGCATAACTTTAAAAACCTTCAAACACGGAACTCCAACTTCTTATCACCCGCGAACACTTGTTTTGTGTTTCACAATTCTCTTCCTTCTACAAACATTTCATTTAACCAAGAACGTTCTATTAAAATTAAGTTTTCTGAAAATTATATTGTTTTAGTTAACTTTCTAATACTGTACATAAGGAATTATAAACAATATTTTGTCTTTAACAGCTGGTTGTGGCTTACTTACAAAATACAAAATTGTGGTGGAGATACAAAATATTTTGTACTTATAGACATAGAAAAAGTTGAAATTTTATATGAGACGTGTGATAGCTAATCAATATTAACAAATTGAATGCGTGCGCGCGTGTGTATATGTGGTGTTTGTGTATGATAGTGTGTGTTTGTACGTGCGTGCTTGTGTGTGTGTGTGTGTGTGTGTGTGTGTGTGTGTGTGTGTGTGTGTGTGTGTGTGTGTGTGTGTGTGTGTGTGTGTTTTCTTGTCTAGCCAAATCAAAGTCAAACAGAGATCTGAAATGTTTTAACGTATGTAGACAGAAGGAGGTCGGATAACACATCAAAGGAGGAATTTAAAATTTAAAATAATTTTTTAATTAAAAATTTAGCTGAGAACTAGGCTACACCTGTTTATACAGAACATTTACAGTGAAAACTTTAGAATTTTACATGGCAACACCGAGCGCGTACTTCTAGAGTTATATAAAAGTGCAATCTTTTAACCTAACCTAACCGAGAAACAACGCGTAAATAAAACAAGAAAGTATTGTTCTTGTAATTACTTGGCAAAAGTTGAAATAAATTAAGAAAATTCGGAAATATAATAATAACTTTTTTATTCGAAACAATAACAAAATCAATGAAATAATTGAGATCAAAAAAATTGTGATCGGTAATGAAATAGATCGAACAAATTTTGATTTAAAAATATTTGCTGCCAGATCCATTAGGGCAATAAAACGTTTTCTGCTTTAATGTCCATCTATGTATTTATTGTGTGTGTGTGTGTGTGTGTGTGTGTGTGTGTTTCTGTAGACTAGGCCTAATTAAACGATTGTAAAAATATTTAGCAAACGTGTATTTGCCTACATCTCGGGAGTATTCTTAAAAATATTTTTTTAAATCACCTTATTTAGAGAAAAAAAACTAAAGGATTCACAAAACTCTAAACATTAAACGACAAATAGGACTATTCAACCCAAAAAATATAATATAATTTCTGTAAGCTAATGCACAAATTTTGCATCAGTAGCTTTCGAAAAAAATTATAAAAACACTCAGATATTGTTGTTCTTAGCAGAAGAAGGAAATAAAATAAAGGAAAGGTTAATTCTTGAACTGTAAGTTGAGTTTTATTTTGTTTAAAATTTGGTATGATTATTTTAATCAGTTGCGATTAAAAATATAAAGGAAATCCAATGAAATAATTTTGAAAAATAAACAAATTTTTCTTTTATTATAATCTTACATAAAATATTTTGCTGATAAAATAGTATTTTGCATGTCATTTATTTCTTTTTACGTTAATAATTTAAGCAAATAAAAGTACGCCTGTTCAGACTAGTGAATGTGTAATAATGAACAAATATATAACCAACAAACAGCAGTTAACAGCTTGCAGCTGTTTAATTTATGCAAAATACTTGCTCTTGTGTGACGCTAAATACATCCTAAATGTGCTTTATAACCTTAGCACAACATTACAATATTATACAAAGTAGTAACTTGTGCACAGTTAACCACTAACCACAAATAAGGTTAAAGGTTCATACTTGGAACTGCTGCATACTATGTTTGGTCTAATTGCGGTATCGAAACAAAGTTTACTCTGTTGAAAACAATAAATTTACAAAAACTTTATCTATGAGTATTAAACCTAGCTTTTTTGAGGGGACAGGCCAAGGAGATTCGGCAGGGCAAACATTGCATCAGCCTTACTAAAAGTGGGAGTAGCCCTTTTAAGAGACATTTTCAGTATCTTTGTTTAGCGGATTCTACTGAAGGGGAGAGACAATTCTTCTCCACTTGCTGTTAAAACGAGTGGTCTAAGTTACAATGAGAGCTAGAGAGTTACCCACCTTGAATCCCTTTCTAATCCTGGACTTCATGAAGGGGCTTGGCCTGGAGAACAAGTCGTAACTGTGCATTTCGTGAATATGGAAAGTAGACTCAATAGATTTACAAAATTACAGTATTATACAAATTTTGCTCAAATGAGCTTAAGTAGGCAACAATTTTCTATTTCCTTCACTTTTTAATTTCGTTCAGTTTTGTGAACTGTCCATAGTTTTGAGTTATATTCAGTATGACGCTTCTCGAACCAATGTTGTTTAGAAGATTTGAAATTTAAATAATAGCGGCACGCAGCTGTCTCGCTGACGTGATAGAAGCGAATTTCCAAACATTATTTCTCTTTTTTTACAGTTACTCGTAATATTCATGTCACCATCGTAATCACCGTTAAAATCTGTACATGGTAACATTTTAAACTTTAAATTATACTGAAAATAAAAAAGTGAACCTTGATCGTCGTCAAATATATTTAATGTTAAATGACTTCAAACATTTTAATGGCAGCGTATTTGTACAAATATCGATTGTTTTGCCAAGTTTGAATCATATTGGACCAACATTCCCAACGTGATATTGTACAGTTTTTCGTAATTAGTTTTGACGAGTTCTTTACTTTACGAAATCCGTTTAAAATGGTGACTTTTCAGAAATTTAATGCAATCAATGGAAATGAAAATTTAAAATACTATTTTATGTACATTTTGAAGCAGATAACGTCGGGGAAATCAAATTTTGAAAAAGTTTTTGTAGCGAAGACAGAAACATTTTTGCGAAAACGTACCCGCAGACTGGTTTTCGAAATGTCAGTAAATTTGGGCATCAAAATTTTCTTTAATGTAACGCTATTCATTGTTGTCTGGTTTGAAAATGACGCCAGAAAGACGCTTGTACGTCGGTCTCTTCTTTTCGGCTTAAAATGTTCTCCTTTCTAGCTTCCATTTTTCAATGTCATCCACAGATCTTGATCCATCCCCTCTCTCTTACTTTCTTATTAATTCCTTCTCTCCAACTAAGTCTCGGTCTTCCTCTTTTTTTGCGACCATGTGGTTTCATTTTAAAATCTGTTTGGGAAGTCGATTTTCGTCTATCTTTTGGACATGACCGAACCATCGAAGTTGTTTTGTCTTGATGTCTATAATGGTGTGCTTCACATCCATGATTTCAGGGATTCTTACATTTTGTTTTATCTTTTCCCGTTCGGACCGACCTACGGTTTTTCGCCAGTTGTTCATTTCTGTAGCTTTAAGATAATTTTTCTGTTTTTTGTTTCAGTGGCCATACTTGGCTTCCATATGAGATTTTACTTTTTATAATTGTTTATTAAGTTTTCATATAGGCTATGTTGATCCCGTGTGGTGCTGTTCAGTATCGTATACCGCGGTTATTTTCCCATTTAACGGCAAACTATACAGTTTTTCTCGCACTTTCTCCCAGTTTTGCCACAAAATAAGTAAAACGTTTTACTTTCACAAATTTTAAATGAGAGCATTAGGAAATGTTCTTTTACTATTCTAACCGACACTGATGCTTTGCCTATCGATAATTTAGATCGGAATTGGAATGATTCACTTTGACTAATCGTTTCAATTAGTCGGTAATTGCATAATTGCAATTAATTGTTAATATCCCTGACGTATAGTGTTACTTCTTCAGACTTCCAATGAAGTCTTTAGGATTTTTTATGCGAATGGTGGACAAACATGCGCAAAAATGTCTAACTTTAAATTGCAAATGTATAAGAAATTTAGGTTTAAAAAATTATTTGTTGTTATTTTTCCAAAAATCCTGTTTGGTAGAAGAATTCGGTAATTTTCGACAAATTCTTTTCATTTGTTTTTGTGAATTTGTTTTCATTGATTTTCACTTTTTTTCACATTTTCCTTGAAACGGTTTTTGTAGAATAATACGATTTATGAATTTTATCTGTCATGTTTTGAACCACATTTTAAACAAAATTTGACGAAAATCGTTAGATAGTTGTTTTTAGTTAGGTCTAATATATTACGTAAGGCCTGTATTGGTTACAGTAAACAAAACTAGTTCGATCATGTATATTGGTCGTACGTTCAATATTTCCTATATTGGGAAGTAATACAGTGTTTATACAATGCCAGACATCACCTCTGCTGCCAGTATTGATAAGCCAAATAGACCTAGTAGTGGTTACAGCATATAACCAATAACTATTCGATTCTATAGTTCAATATTTAACACATATTGGTTTGTAATATATATATATATATATATATATATATATATATATATATATATATATATATATATATATATATATATATATATGTGTGTGTGTGTGTGTGTGTGTGTGTGTGTGTGTGTGTGTGTGTATACAATGGCAGTCAAGCATTTCATTCGCATGTACTGTGCAGCATTGTGTCAGTACTTTTTGTAATAAAGTACAAAATATTGGTTAAAACATTTATTTGTAATACTTAACCTATACTTGGTTGTATTTTTATACTAGAAAGGACAAGTATGATCAATGATGTGTATTTATAGGAAATATTAACAAAAAATTGCACCTTTTAGCCAATGTGAATTGCTACTTGTGCAGTTAAACTTTTAAGCTTTTGTTTCACAAAATTTTCGTTTCCAACCTCGATTTAAGAGAAAATCGTCTCAACCTCAATCCTTAAACAAAACTCGTGTTACAATAACGGTTTTCATCAAATTTCACTGAAATATTGGCGTTCACTATTCAAAACAAAACGTAGTCCTATCAGTAAAACTACGTTGTAGTTCTGTGGATAAAAATAGATAAAACCTCATTTCTAAATATCAAGAATACAAATTCATTTAGATTTCTCCGATCTACATCCGAAGATTAAATTTCGTTAGGCCAATTTTACGGGAAGTTTTTGGAGCTTTCGCATCGGATTTGTTGGGCACTATGTTCAGTTTTTGTATTTTTTTTAATCTGTATTTTAACAAATGATCTTTATATATAATAGCAGTGAGTTGTCTGTGAAAAAATAATAAGCATCTCATATAATAAATTACAATTTCCTCTTTCTCTTTCAAAACTAAAATTGATAAAAAATTGATAGGTTATGTCTGGTGTATTTAATTTTTTTAAAATTATTTAAAAGTTTTAAAGTACAACCTAGAGGTGTTATCCCACCTTATTCTCTACACCTAAGTTAAATTCATCGCGTACGAGTGCGCACGCGCGCACACACACACACACACACTCTTCCTTTATTAATACATTAAAAATTGATAAAATTGTTTATCAAGTCAGTCCGAATGTTTTGTGATTTTTTTTAATAATAGGTATTTATATAGCTAAATATTGCTTCGTCTCACTGGTTTTGAAAGTTCCCATGTTATTGCTATTAAGAATAACATTTCATTTCATCGGAAGATTAGGCCTATATGAACACACGTTCATTAGCCGAGATAGTTCATTAGACTCACTACAGAATGTAGCACATACATACAACTATTTTGTTTATGTGTACGCGGATTTTCGGGGGGGAGGGGTGACTCCAGTTTAACTGAACGTAAAAACGTTTATTGAAAAAGTATTTTATATGTACTGAACAGATTATAAAACTGAAGACATTTTAACGAGCTAGTCACTAAGTGTACACTTGTCAATGTTATGTGGAAACAGGCCCACACTGGTTGATTAACTAGAGCGTTACCACAATCTAATTTTTAGTTATGGCGGTGTAAATATGAAGGCGTGACGAAACAAATAATGTTATATTTAACTGTAAGTCACGACTGTGCACCAGCACACGCTAACACTTACGTAAAGCGCGACATTTCCTAGTATCAAGTAGTACCAGTGAATACAGATAAGATACTAGGTGTAGAACTAGATGAGAGGTACTACTAAGTGTTTTAGAGAATTTAAATAATCACCGCACGCAAAGATCACGTAGGAGTCACTGAAGCAAATTTCCAAAAATATCAACACGTAAGCAAACGTCCAATTTCGCAAAAATCAGATTTAGAAAAAAATTACTTTGTATCCCTTAACAAACTACGAAATTAATTTTTTATTAGTCAACTGATTTCAAAATCATAAAATAGGTTTTCAAAATCTGAATTTAAAATCGTAATTTTAATTTATATGCTCACTTTATTTTTACTAAAATGAACTTCAAGAGTTACTGTTACTCTGCGACGTTTACCCATTTTTCTATTCCTTACGGCGTCTTCTTCACTCTCGACTTTTTATGCAATCCAGGATTTAGAGTAACTTCTGAGTTCATTATTGAAGTACTTGCTCTGCTAATTCTCTTTCTCTTGGCCGGAGGTTTTGTTCCACTTCATTAATCTTTCTGTTGTGCAGTCAGATCCGTCCGTACACAGCATGGGTGAGGCTAAGATACACTGGGAGGTCGCCAGGACTCCCGAGACACCATTAGGCCGGTGTCATTCACTCCATCGGCACGGGTCGCTTTACACTTTAGAGTTAGCCAAACTATGTAGAGTAGTGAATTTGCGTGTGTGTGGGGTGGATCGCTAAGCTCATCAGCTGCATCCACCGGTTACTAAAATGGATCCATGATGGCAAAAATACATGATGGAAAAAATGAATAAAGTTAATGTTTTTTACTAAAGAAACTTCTTATTTAGAACTTTAGTTAGCATTGTACTAAAAGCAAAAACAATTGGAGTGTCCTTTTACTGTTAAAAAAATGAATTTCTAAAAAAAGTAATAATATCACAGCAAATCAAAAATTAATTTGTTATCGGTACTGTATTAAAAATCTGATTTCACCCGTAAAAAAATTAAACGTTGTTTACAATGTTGGAATCAAACTTTCCAAAAAGTTTTAAAAAACTCATGAATTATTTAAGGTTTGATATAGCCTAGTGGATACACTGTGACTATTAAACGGATGTTGCTGTGAATCGGACTTACTGTATTACCGAAATTGATTTCTGTGCCGACTTTGAATTAAACTAGAATGCTGACATATGCACAAGTACATACTTTTTTAAAATACCATTTTTAAAATTTTTTTAAAAGGTCATGATCGGCGTTTTCATTTCAATACACCAGGTTTATATCTCACCGTGACGGCTGACAAACATTTTAATGTTGCTCAGAACTGTACAACATCTATTGTATAGTAAAATAATAATACATTTAACAGATCTATCATCCACAATCAGTTTTGTAAAACAATTCTATATTTCAGTTATTTTGTTTTTCAATCAACATTTTTCACAATTATTTTCAGAAATTTGTTTATTAATGTTCAATTCACAATTAAAAATGCTTCTATGAAATTTGCGCTTTTTTTTGTTCGAGACGTAATTACTGCCATTGCTTTACCGTTAACTCCTATCTTTCATCTTAATTAATCTAACTGGCTCAAAGTATAAACGTTTAAGAAAAAAAGTCATTGAAATCTGAAGACTGATAAGCTTAAACAATAATTTCAACTTCAATTAACAATTATCTCGTAACGTTTTCCTATTACTTTAATTTATTGTTTTAATCTTCTTTCCTTATCTTTGTTTTGTTGCACTCTTTACCTAGCGGTAATTTTTTATTCTCTATGGTCTCTTGTTCAACTTTCTTGTTTGTTTATTTAAATTTTACAATCCTGATACTTTCTGACCGCATAACGTAAGTTGATCAAAATAAATATATTCAGATTTATTGATTATTCAAGCCAGTAACAAAACAGTAAGTTGCTTAGAAATTAAATTAAACGTTACTTTAGTACAAAAGAGAAACATTTAATTATAAAGCAGTTCGCTATTCTATACGAAATTGTAAGAAAGGAATAAAATTTCAACGACACATTTTAAAGTGTCTGGGTACACAGAACCAGAAAGTTATTTAATTTTCTTCTGCCGCTATCCTGTTCCCATTTATTAGTCACGCATTTTCCCTTGTCGTTTCGCTGCTTCCCCTGAGCTGCTAAACTTTATTTACGTGACTTCACACAAACTTGCGTCACACATCTGTGAGTCACACAGCGAATGCAGTAATCTTCGGTTCCATTGCCGACAGCTGTCACAGCGCAAACTAAAGTGTAACCAATTATAATTGTATTAGTAGAAAGTGTGGCAGCTGCCAAGATAAAGTAAGCCAAATAATAAAAACAAGATCAGATTAAAATAATTATTATATTGTTATGACGATTAGCAGTCTGAAGGTACCCATAATTTAAAAATGAAAACTTCTATAGTGCTCTGACAATACGATAATTTAAGGCGATAGAGTTGACAGTATCTTAAGGGGAGGACAAAATGGTAAGAATTAAAAAAAAATTTTAAATCAAACATAACTAAAATTTTATGACTTGAACTGTACGTTAAGAAAAAATATATCGTATAAAGTGCTAAATGTGTTTAGACATTTATATTCCGGTTCCTTTTCGTTTCTTCTTTCTTTACACTGGATCCACTTTGTTATTATTATTTTGTTTAAAGGTTTATCAAATCAAAGCGGTGCGTGCGGGTTTTCTATTGTTGACAAGTTCAGTTTTGTTTCTTTGTTTCCGATTCCATTAATTTTCCTCTTTGTTTATAAAGTATTTCTACAAATAGTATAATATGAACTGTAAACACATTTAATAAATTTGTTTGTTTACAAAATTACATTTAGGCCTGAATTTCAAAAAAGGGGAGAGCGCATATAATTAGCCTACATGTAGCGGAGGACTCCTCAGTACTCAGTATTATTCTAATCCAATCATAATTGCGTTACTTCTTTTCGTTACATTTCGTAACGCTTTTGACTTCCACACGTTTGTTGATCACGCTCTAGACAGCGGAGGTCTGAAAACTCGTATTAAAAGTTTTTACTTTAAAATTCAAAATTAATTTTCAATGAGGTTAGCGTAAATATAGTGTTAAAATTTTAAGAAAGCCTTCAGATCTGGGCTCGCAATCGCAGTAATAGATGAAATATTTAATCCTTAAATCCTAATGTATGCACATTTTGAAAATAGATTGTTAAAGTAAGGTAAAGAATAATTATCATATTGAAGTTCAGCTGGGTACAGAACTTGTTTAAGCTATTTTATTTTTGCATATTAATATGTTCCTTTTAGTGATCTTATTAAATGTTGTTATTTTTAGGCAATAAGGGGCGAGACAGATGAGTGTATATTACATTCCTTCCTTACACATTCTCTTTCTTTCTCTTTTCCTTTCTAAGTACAATCCATTACGTTGTATCAGCATTTTCCCTTGTTCCAATCAACGTGCTAAAGTACATAACAATATTTCCAATACCTTCTAGAGAATCTATTTAGATGTCATGTTTGATGCCATGTATTCCGTTCAACAAAGATGGAACAAGCCTTTTCCTTAATAATTCTCAATGTAATACATGTCGTTAAATTAAGTTATGTAAATTTTCTACTTAAAAAACGTATTTATGAAATGCACCAGTAACCTCTGTAAAGCACAGAACTGACAATTTGTAAACAATTCATCAGAGATTTCAAGTTTTAGTTACATAGACTGAACTTGGTCGGGTCCTGCAGCCAAGTTTAACTTTCTATGATTTATTCAGTTTCAGGTTAAGACTTGTTAACTAGTTTGTCGTGTCGGAGACTAAAAGCTGTTAGCGTTGTTAGCATAAGATAAAGAATCGTATTTTTGAAAGAGTTTGCTAACAGCTGTTTGTTTTTTAGTTTTATTAAATATACTAAAAACCTATTTTTATTCCTGTAAAACGTTAACTTTATGTGTATTACAATTGTAACAGTAAAAATACTAAAACTATTAAAAACAAATCTTCAAAATTTTGCTTGTGTACAGAAACATTATAACAACTTTCTAACTTGACTATATTTGCTTAGGAAATTTGGTTCTGAAGCTGTCATCAGAATCGATTGTTCAAATTTATAATAATTGAATAGAATCGGTAAATAAAAATAAATAAAAAGAATGTATAGCTTGCACAACTTAAAAAAACCAAAATAATCATTTGTAATAGGTCAAGATTTATTTTCTTTTTAAACCCTCTTATTTATAAAAAATGATAAACTGTTTTAAAAATTTGGAAAAATTTTCGCCTTTAAAATTGGATCAATACGTTTTGTCTGAGTACTTCCAAATTGATTATATTGTTTAAGTTGTTTCGAGAAAAATAATTTCTTTTACAATTCATTTAAAGTAGAATAAATGTTTACTTTTTCTATATTTAATTAAAAGACCGCAAAAATATTAACTTTATCGAAATCTCATGTGTAGATTGGTTTTTTTCACAGTATGTTTTAGTAAAAATAAGTAAAATGAAAAACATTGGTAGAGACATAATTTCAAATTTGATTAAACAACTAATTTGTTCTTAACAATGCGATAACAATTAAACACATTAGAGACTTTGTAAGTAAAACTTGTATAACGAGACAAAAACTTGAAATAATTTGCAGATTGTGCATTATGTGATCTTCTTCAGTTATAATTTGAATGAAGAAAAGACACGCACCAGCAGACGTGGCCTCCAGACAGATGTTTTGACGCTTCACGCTTCATTTGGCGAAACAAAGTGGCACAGCCATTCGCCTAACCTCAACTGTAAGTAAAATAATTTGTAAATAAGCCAGAGGTAAATGAAACAATTAATGAAATCAGCTGAGAAGTTTTGTCAGCTGTTTAATCATTGAGGGTTACATGTTTTCCAATATTAATTTTATTGCCTTTAAACTAAAGTGCAATTTGTATTATTTGTTAACACAAACAACACATCTATACAAAGACCATTACGTCAAAATCGAATACAATATTAGTACTTAAAATAAGAAATTCTAGTCAATTCAAGCATACAATATAATCACGCACACAGCTGTCGCGCTGACGTGATTGAAGCGAATTTTCCAAATTATTTTTTCATGTTTATCTTTTTTTGAAGTTCTATTTCCTAATTATAATCAACATTAAACTCTGCATATAATAACATTTAAAACTTTCAAATTACATTCAAAATACGAAAATGATTCGTAATCGCTGTAAAAAAATCTTAACTTCAACGGATTTTGAAAATTCAAAATGCTAATGTATACAATATTTGTCGCTGATTAAGACGGTAAAATCAGATTTTCAAAAACATTTAAGACAAGTTACGAATTTTTAAAGATTTGAAGTGGCTGAAATTTTTAAAGTGTCAAAGAATTTTTTTGATCAATGAACTTCTCTGAGCGCTTACTCTATAACCAAATCATTCCGAATACAATATTCCGGAACCATGAATTGTATTTACTGCAAATGTTTATACTAACTTCAACTTGACGAATGTCTTATGAAACAGTATTAAGGAATTATACAGATTTTTGTCCAGAGCTCCTGACCCCATGTTTTGTCTAGGCACTTATAACTACATTCGAGGAAATTTTATCAAATCCGATTTGTAACAGTTTCCTGAAACATTGCCCAAAATGTATTCACATAGTATAGATTGGCCCTTCAAACCTTCTTAGGAATCTTTACTGATCTCAGTCAAGTTAATTTTGTTTGTCGATTTTTTTGACCGATTTTTTCGCGGTGTTGACCAGCGAACCTGGCAGTTATCTTTTATGCTATGAAAGCAAAAAATTAAAGTGTTAAAACTTTGGAAACGTAACAAGTATTCGTTCTAATCGTAATAAGACTAATAGGTTTAATAAACTAACGCTACTTGACTGCTTATTGTACACGTTAAATTAATTATACGCATGAAACCTTGTTCTAAAACACATCGTCAGTAAATTATTCACAACTAGACCAGAGTTTAATGGCGACATCAATTATTTGGCAACATATTACTTTTATTTATAAGGCAGTGACGCTTCAATAAAAACTGCCTTCATGAATTAACTACACAAGTTCTGTTCCGACCATTTCAGACACAGTAAATTTATTTCTTTTGCTTCTTTATTGCACGTCTGCTTTTTGTAGGCTACACACTATTAATTAGCGCATTTTCATTTAGGAATGAGCAATTAGAGCGGCCATCATGGTAAAACCTATACTCGCGGCCTTAAAATGAGCGATCTTGAACTCTTGATTACTTTTTGAGAAGTCGTAAACACATATATTTAAAATTAGTTTCTTTTAGACCTGATTATACTATGATAACATTAAGAACTGTATAAATAAAAATTTTGTATTTTTTAAATACCATTAAAATACATGATTTAATTTTAAGGAGGTCAGAGATCATTTTCGTATTTTCAATGCAATTTGTGTGTTTATACATGCGTTAATATATGCGGATTTTAACGTTTTTTGTAATGGTCAAAACAGAGTTTCAAAAGGTTGGAAAGATAAACAATTATTTTTGGGAATTCGCTTCTATCACATCAGTGAGACAACTGAGAACCACTATTATTTACTGCAATCAGTAATAACTGTTCAATAACTATTAAACTATGAATTAAAAAGAACAGAACTTACCTTAGAAACTTTTATTTTCTTATTTAAACAAAACTGATTTTTCTGAAGCAAATAAGAATACCAATTAGCATTATTAAAGTTTAATACTTAATAATTTATTGTTTAATACTCAATATAATACTTCAATTATCAAAAGTGACCAAAAAAAATATTAAATGTACGCTGTGCAATGTTCATTGTGACCGTCGTGAGAAGTTTCTCTCTGAAACTAATTTTCGAAATAGTAAAGTTTTTTAAAAAAAATCTGATCCCACCATCATAATCAACATTAAACACTGCATGTTTTAGTAAATTAAATTTTAAATATAATTATAAATCTATAATGGTAATTTATTCTGATTGTAAGGTTGATTATAAACAAATTAAATTAAAATTAATAAATAAATTATTCATTGACGGCGTCGACGGTTTTGAATACATTTTGTTTCAAATCAGCTTCCAAACACTCAAACAAAATCAACTAACGTCTACCATTCCGTTTGTTGGCTTCCTAGCGAGAAAAGTAAACTAATGTATAATTTATGGTTATGTGCTAAATAATTGTTTGATAAGTGAAGTTAGTGGAACTACGTGTGAGTGAAAATCGGAAAACAAACTTAGCTTTACTAAATTTTTTTCTCTCTATTCACTTCCTAAAAAATCCAATCATGTTCAAATAAACCCTCAGTCCAGAAACCCATGGTTTTTCTGAGTGGCTCCTACTGTTCACTTTAAGTTTCCTTGGAGGAACTTTTTCATTAGAGGTCCTCCTGGCTGTCTCGAGTAAAGTTTTCCGTCAACCCTGTTGTTTTACCGAGGTTTTCCTTAGCCTCTGCCTACGAAGTACTTCCAACAGATAACAGAGATATCCCATGTATGGATTGTGTTCCTCACTCCCAAGGCGTAGCTCTTGGAAGTGGGTTCATTTGGAATCTCCTTTGCGACTGCTCCTCTCAGTTTGCGTTCTTTCGCTCTCAAATCGATCAGGTCACATCATCCTAGATTGGGCAGGCCCTCCTAGCGACCCCACAGTCTTCTGCAATTAACCTCATATTGATTCCCCGGAGTGCAATATATGGTTTCTATCTCAATGGTATCTTCACTTTTCAAGGATTTGGTGGCTTTTAACTGTTTCTTATCAGTAATTAAAGTTTGTAACGCAAAATTTCTCTCACGTTACGAATAATGCGGATAGCGGTCCGCATTTATAGGCTTCGTCCAGAGTTCAACTTTATGGAAAGGCTTTTGGCTCAGTTATAAATTGAGCTCTTTGACAAAAATCAGTATTTCATGATTTTGCTCATCCATGTTTAAGTCATCATCGTCAAAAAGGACTTTGAGTTTTAAAATTTAATAGCTGCACAAAGTTATGGGAGCAAGGATTCAGGTGTTCAGTATTCTAGAGCGTAAGGAAGTTCTAGGTGCTCAATATTTTCGAGCGTAAGGAAGTTTTTAGGTACTCAATATTATCGAGCGTAAGGAAGTTTTTAGGTGCTCAATATTATCAAGCGTAAGGAAGTTTTTAGGTACTCAATATTATCAAGCGTAAGGAAGTTTTTAGGTACTCAATATTATCAAGCGTAAGGAAGTTTTTAGGTACTCAATATTATCAAGCGTAAGGAAGTTTTTAGGTACTCAATATTATCAAGCGTAAGGAAGTTTTTAGGTAATTAATATTATCAAGCGTAAGGAAGTTTTAGGTGCTCAATATTCTCGAGCGTAAAGAAGTTTTTAAGTGTTCAATATTCTCAAACGTAAGGAAATTTTAGGTGCTCAATATTCTCGAGCGTAAGGAAGTTTTAGGTTTCTAGGTGTTCGCTATTCTCGAGCTCTCGGAATCCTAAATACTCTAAGGATTCGGAATGCCCAATTTCTTAGTAATAAAAGATTTTTGAATGCTTTTACTGTAGTTAGATTAGTTTCATGTTTTTACTGAAAACATAGTTATGTTTAAGGATCACAATGTTTTAGGACAAAACATACTTTGCGTTGTAAGACACCAAGTTTCGTGTAACTTGGTCATTACGTAAATTTAACTACAACAGACAAATATGTCCCAATCATGGTATAACAAGGCTATATGACAGCAAAACTGCTTCGAGGGGTAGTTACCCTTACAAAGGACTTCCGTTCCTTAACAAAGGAAGAGGAAGAAGAAGCGTACGTCATTATTAGAGGTAAAGATACTTTGTTTCGGGGGGGGGGAGTAACACCGAAACATGTATGTACAATGTTTTACTAATTTACGTAATATTTGTCGGTGTTTTAAAAATGCAAGGAGTAAAAGTTTCCATTGAAATTTCAATATGATTCACATAACTTTAATACTAAATACTGGTGAATACGCATTACAAATATTGGCTGGCATTCAATTACTCCTCCGAAAAGGTCTTTTCTAGCTGACGAAAAACTCAGGGATCTTCACTTCCCAATCTGTTCATAAGAATTGTTTGAATTCTACATTGGTCACACATGTAGATTTATAACTCAAGTTAGTTTAAAATTTGAAATCAAAGATTTCCACCCAAAGCCGGTCAAAGTTTATTTTCGTGTTTTTCGAATTTAAATTTGAACACTAACTTGACTTATGAAAATTTAAGTATAACCAAAACTTTAGCAAAATTTGACGTAGGCCCTATCGATTTTTCAATTTTAAAAAGAGGCCATAGCGACAAATACTTAATAACTATATTAAACAAATTAATGAAAAATGTAATATGAAAAGATTGACTGATAAAAGTAAATCTTTTTAGAAAATTTAAGAAAAACTTTCCAGACACGAGAAAATAAACCTTAGGTCGAATTACAGCGGAAACCATTACTCATCTAAATCAAGTCATATTATAGGCCTAAGATGAAAACGTTCGATTTCAAATAAATTTGAGTATTTTTGGTGAAATTATTCGGGAAGTAAGATGAAAAATAATCGCGTCATGCATTTGTCTAGTTGACGTAATAGAAGCGAATTTTCAAAAGTATTTTTCTTTACTTTACCCTTTTAATAATTCTGATTTCAACATCATAATCTGCATTAAAATCTGCACTACAAACTTTCAAATTACATTAAAAATACGAAAATGGTCTTTGACTGTTGTCAAAATGTTTCTTAATTTTTTACTTATTTTACAAATTCAAAATGGCAGTTTATGCAGTTTTTAACGACGGTGAGATCAAACTTGAAAAAACGTTTTAAGATAAAATGTTTTGAATTTTTAAAGAATTGAAATTACCGCCATTTTGAATTTAAAAAATGTCGCTTATTAACGAACTTGTCCCATCTATTACCATAATCGATTTGTATGCCAAATTTGAATAAAATCTGAGTCAAACTTGCAAACGTGAGCGCGCTAAAACACTACATTACACACACACACACACAGAATATTGTGTACGTGATAATGCAACTGTGACGTCATTCAGGCAGACGAGAGGGGTTCTGCGATAGAACCTCTGCTGATAATGCTTTACAACGCTAACGTTTTACGTAACGGGGAATTCAGTGATTTCAAGATAACATGTTTGCTTTATACGTACCAAACCCGTTTTAGTATTTCAGCCATGTTCAGCACAGGGTGAATCGAAAGTCTGGAACAATATTTTTATCTCGGCTTCTAATTGACGTAGAAGGATGCTAAAAGTAAAAATAACCAAACTTATACTGAGGGTCCCTGTCAATGATCAATTAATTAATTGTAAATAATTTACTAATGTATCGACCATTTTTTGTGTTAGTTGGCGTGTACAACCAAAATACGGCATTCAATACGTAACTGTATTTACGTATCACGATGCTTACATATCAGCTGACATATTCAAGTGTTTCGAATCCTTTTGGAACGTATTTGATGTAAAAACATTTTTAAGTTTTAACTTAAGATTTTTGTAACATTTTACTTATGTTTATGTTTGCTTTTATGTTTACTTTTAAAACGTATTCTAATTAGTTGCATACCATAATGCAACTATGGTTGCACATACGTTATAATATTTATAACATTTATTGTTTTCGATCGATATATGTCGATCGAAATAAGAAAACTTATGAAGTCGGTAATATTGTTAAAACACTATTATATTTAAGTTCGCTAAAAACAAAACTAACAGCTTAATTTGGTAATATATCGAAAAACCCTAAAACCACATTTATTGTAAATCTAAACTTGGTTTGAAAAATTTTCAAAATTTTTCTGAGCTAACATGTCTAAATTAGAGGGGTCGGAAACATGAAAACTTGAACTTTCAGCGAGGTCTCGTGTCCCCATACTAAGTATATTTGGGAACACCATCGGAAGAACTGATTTCTATAAAACTAACATATTTTTTTCTTTTATGTTCATTTTATTGTATATTAAAATTTTAAACAATAACTTCAAGAAATAAGCTGAACATTGAAGTGGACTAATAACTTATAATAACAATTGAACTGTATATATTATGATATTTTTTTAACAATAAATTGATGAAATTATTTTCAGTAATTATGCCGATTTTTTTAAATACTTCGCCTTATCTTATTGGCCGTCTCTTATAATACCAAGGCAAACGTGTAGAAAAGGTTTCGAGTCCTATCTTGTTGGCATTTACCGATCCGGGAGATAGGACTTGTTTTTGCCGCAAGATTTTATAGTTTGATAAACAAACTTACGGTCAGCCATCTTGGCCGTATATTTATATTTAAACCAGAGTGGGTGACTTTTATATTTACTAATAAAAATATATTTTTAGCAATAAATATCAATGTATTTACAGTGTGTATTCGTGGTGGTATATTTAATAAAATATTATATTGGCAAGCCTGTAGCCAAAGTGCCGCTAATTTATAGAAGCCGTCAAGATACACTGCATATATTTTGTGTTTTATTGCATTTTACTTTGTTCCCATTAAAGTAATAAAGACTGTAGGATTGATGTAACACACATAGAAAGTTAAAGTTAGAAAATAGATTCGAACCTGCGTATAGGTCCGAGCTTCAGCGAATTCGTTGTTATCCTACCAGCTAAGAAATTAAACAAACGGAAAATGTGTTTGTTTTGGTGTCCGAAATATTTACAGATATCAAAGACTCATAAACTATAGTAATTGTTTCGTTGAGGTGATTTCTTAAATTTACAAAAAAGATGCACCTTTTATACAGTTCAGTTTATAATTAAATTTTATTATTTAATTATCAAGCTCTAATTTGGTTTTCATGGCAACAAATGTATAATTGTCATAACAGTTGTTAAATAAAAGTCAGTCATAAGTAAAAATGTATTCATATATTAGTTTCCATGGTAACAGTTTAAATATTTACATATAATGTACAAATATTTTGTAAGATTGGCTCATGGGTTTCTGTAGTAAATGTATAAATTATGCAAATGGAAACATTTTATGAAAAAACTGTATGCGATTTACAAAATTCCCTTTAGATATTACAATATATTCAGCAATTTCTGTTTCCATGTAAAAAAAGTGTTTTTTAAAACTTAGCTTAAAGGTTTTGTTATCATTTTACGTAAACCAATATTGTATTAAAGATGTATATAAAGAAATGTTGTTTCAGATACTGTCATAATATTTCTTTAGTTATATATCTTCAACCCCTCCCTCACCCTACACCCGAGATAAAAGACACCAAACAAATAAAAGAACATAGTGTTTTTTACTTCCAGGATACAGATATTGGAATATTTTCATAAAAATGGGACTGTTGGAATAAGCATCACAGTAAGGCAATATTAACCCTCCTAATGTCTAGGTACAATTAATACACTGATTGTTTCAGTTATAAAGTTATCTGTCATTCAAATAACATTTCTTTGTTCTTAACCTAACGACAACTAATTACATCGCACTTATTTTATCTATTTACTGTATACTAATATATATAAAGCGGAAACCCGGTGTGTTTGTTTGAAATATTCAGAATTTTACAAACATCGAACACCTATATACTCGAATTGATTGTCTCTACAGGCTAAGCTTTGGTTACTGACCAGTATTCCAGCCGGCTCTGACGCAACGTTTAGAACAAAGCGTTAGTCAGAAATTACGTTTTCTACAACTCTATTATTTAACAATTTTTCTATCTCTTACTGTTCCATGTAAAATTCCCCAAAATATTCACAGAATAGCAAAGCTAAGGAGTTCAGTGGTAGCGGGACAACACATCTACGCTGTTCAGTCAAACTTTATTCTACTACAGTAATAGCTTGGACAAGTTCGTTAACCGGGAAAATTGCATCATTCATTACAAAAAAAAGGAATAATTTTAAAAAATCGTGCACACAGCTGTCTCGGGACATGATAAATCCAATTTTCCAAAAGTAATTTTATAATCTCATCTTTTTTTGAAACTGTTATTTCACCACCATAAACAGCATTAAAGTATGTGTACATTAATATTTTAAACGGCCAACTTTGTTAAAAATATAAAAATGAACCCTGTCCACTCTAAATTAAATATCATAAGATAAACGGTTTTTGAGAATTCAAAATGCTAAATTACGTGGTTTTTAACGTTGATTACGTTGCAAAAATGTATATATTCTTACATATTTGAAATGACAGCCATTTTGAAACTGTTGATAGAATTGTTTGACGAACTTGTCCAACCTTATCATACGTGCCCCCACATTAGCCTCCTTTATTTCCAAAAATAGATCATAATTTCTCTTCCAAAACAATTCGAATTACAAATTTATTTGAGAACTACAAAGAAATTACAAATTGCTTTTATTTAAAACTTTCTGCGCAGTTTTAGTTTACAGTTCTTACTCACCTTAATTTCCAAAATTAAGGAAGTTTAAAATTACCATTTTTTCAAAACCTTATGCAAAGATGTTGATTAAATAAATTAATTTGTAGTATTGTAATATGTATTGTTAATTTGAACCAATTTTCATCGATTGATAAAACTATGGAAGAAATATATTCATGTGCTCTTCATATGACACCTGTCTTCAATTATTGGAATACAAAACTATTTCGCTAATCCATTTGGGAGAAACTAAATTGAAGTTATTTGCCTCCAAGTCTATTAGCATGAACACAGGCGGAATTTAATGTTTAATTACTTAAAATTACTCATGGATTGAAATGCTCATGGATAAAGGGGTTGCTAAACGTGAATTCTGTTCAAATTGATGCGTCAAATATTGGCAAAGTATGCAGTATTTCCTGTACGGAGAATCAAGGATTTTAAAACATAAACAATTACCAAGTGTTTCACAGAAGTAAGTAAATAAAACAATGTTATCATAAAACAGAAAAGCTTCCTGAAGAATGGTTGCTATTTGAAGAGCGAATAAATATGGCGGGAGGGAGAGGGATGGAGCTCACTGGGATCTATTTTCCGGCTCATCACTCCTTCCTCCGTCACACTCGGACTGGTGCCTATTCAACCCAAGTCCAAGCATTTTCTTTTCTTTCTGTATCAAATATATAAACCTTATAAAGTTTATAAGAAAGTATTCAATGCGTTCCCATTAGCCTATGTGCCCATGGGACTAAACTAATATATCGATTTTGTCGAATGGCATGTAGGTTTTAAATTGTTCAAAAAACAGTTTCTTAAATCCATTTATTGGTAAAAAAGTGTTACTCGGACTTTATCAAAATCGGCTATAAAGATTTTGATCACATGTTGCTTAAAAGTAGCATGTAAGTACAGAAGGAAAACACATGGGCCGCTGTAGCCTTGAGAAATGCGTTGCATTATAGTCTTGTTTTTCAAGGCCTAAAATTGCCACATATTCTGAAAATTGGTTAGCCAGATATTGCTCGTATTTTAGTCATATGAAACTACATGACTAAGTTATTATAACAAACTATTAAAATGAAATGTACAGTTGGAAAGTAAGCTAAATTTGAAAAAAAAACAACAAAAACTTAAAAGCTTAGTTTACTCTGGAATCCTAAAAATCTTATACATCAAACTTAGAGCACTGATTTGAATCACAATCCTCATATATGGATTATCAGATAAATCTAATAAACCAATCTATTTCAGAACTTAAACAGAATTTCTAGTTTTTATGCCGGATATTTTGGAAATATTTTTAATATGAGAAAATTTGTGTAATATATTTCCTCGATTTATTTTTCCATAAAATTAGTTTCAATAATTCTGCAATAAGAATTTTACTCAAATTGAATATGTTTTGCCTAACTCACAAACATAATATCATAATTTACTTAAATAATGTCGAATGTTTAACTAAATATACACAGTTCTCCGTTGTAGATTCAGTGAGCAGTGGAAATACATTTTACAAATGTAACAGTTACACATAAGCTTGCAACATCTCCACAGCCACATTGTGAAGCCATTAAGCCATTAGAGACTTACGTTACTAACCGCACCAGTCTCATTGCTACCAACCTAAAACCGAGTAGCACTTACAGGCTTGCCAACTTCCCCGCTAAAACTTTAATCCCGGTATATAATAAATAACCAGTCGAGGAGAGTTTGTCTTGTACCAAAAATATTCCCAACAGATATCGCTTGAAATATTCAGTTTGAACCCCGATTTTGTTGTGTGTTTTGTTTACAAAAAGGCTCTGGACTTAATGCGCCCTTATATAGGCTACGTTAGTTTTCTTGCATAGTGTTAAATCAAATGTAACTTTAAAGAATTTTAAAACTGCTAAACGAAATTACTTAAATCATCCATCTTTTGTAGGTTAAAAAATATTACTTTCCAAAATTAAATTAAACACATGTATTAACAGTTACGCTTGGAAAATATTGCATGGCCTATACATAGGCCTATACATGTACATCGACTACTTTTGTATTGTTACTGCAAAAAATAAATACTTAAATACGAGATGTATTTTAATTTTCTTTCAATTTCAAAAATTTTCTCCAAATCTACTTTTACCCAAAAAATTACACGAATTTCGGCTGCAGAAATGGTGTCAATGAAAACTGTTTTTCCCAGCTTCAAACGTAAATTATGTTTTTTTTCTAAAATGTAATTAAACGTGGAAACAGATATTCGCGTACAATATACTCGCCAAATGTGTGGCTTTAATTATGTGTTATCTTACTTGTACCTTGTTTCGCTTAGGCACGAAATAATCGATTTGGTTGAATTCAGTTCTATTTATAGGAAATAATCGACAGCGAAGCGAGGTCTCTGTTTCAACACAAACAACCGTTTCATTTTCTTCCTGCTCAGTTTTTGCCAAACGCATTAAGGATCGTTTTGAAATTTTGTATGAAAGTATCTCGTGCAACGACCGAACGACTATTTGTAAAATTTCTTTCCCATTCACTTCCGTATCAAGATGGCGGCCTCTGATTTAATAAATTACGAGCATACGAAGTTTTAGCGCGTTGCCGATCGTTTTGAAATTTATTAAGAAAGTACCTTTTTAATGTGTAAAGATGATGTGTAAGATGTTTTCTCATTTACTTCCGTTTCAAGATGGTGGCCTCTAATATAGCGATAATGAACTAGAGTGTATTTCCTGGTGTTATAAATTGTATGCTTAACACTTCTGCTCTACTTAGGCCTTTAATTTTTTTTAACCATAAAATATAACCTTATATATACATATAAGACTATTTATATATATATATATATATATATATATATATATATATATATATATATATTAACGTCCGACTATTGTGCACACTTGGGTTAATGCAGACGATGGGATGATTTTTTAGCGTATGAAAACGCCAAGCCCTAGCCGGGAATCGAACCCGGGTCCTCGGGGTGAAAGCCCAGTACGCTATCCACTAGACCACCGAGGCGGCCTATATATATATATATATATATATATATATATATATATATATATATATAACGATTACAAAAAGATTAAAACCGTGTTTACCGATTAAAAAAAAGTATAATAGGATTGACAAAAATAAAGATAAAAGTGTAGTGTAATAGGCCATTTATTGCACCGTAGCCTAATGCTGTTCTGAAAACAAGTAGTCAACGTTAAAATAAATAATTACAGTTTTAACAGGTCGCTTAGGGAATAGGTTATGGCCAGCGAATCATATATCAAGGGACTCAAAAACTAATCAAAACTCGGTGTTGCTTCTATCACAACCACGCACCCTACATTGGATAGCTACCAGCGAAAGTAATCAGTATAAAGTATGTTGAAGGATGATTGGGTTTATTTTCGTTTTTTCGATGTACTTCATTTTAATAAATTTACTGTCAAATATGAAATATAAAACAACCGGAACTGAAAACAGCAAATTTGGTAACACGAAATAAATTGATTTATCTTCAAAAGTAGGACAAAAATTAAGTTAGAAAAGTTAATTTTTGGATTAAAATTTGAAAGAAAATATTTTTCCAGGGTCCGATATGGTGTACAGACCATCCAAGTTGAAACCACTTTTTTTTAAATCAGTAAAAATGAAAACGTCTCGGGATTTTTTCAATATGCCATACTCTCTCTATAATTCAAGTAGGATATTGAGTAAATAAAGATATTATATTTTAAAAGCAATTGAAAATTAAATTTTGAAAATGACTTTTGAAGAAGATTTATTCTCAAACTTATAAGTTTATACAAAAACTGTTTTGACTAATCTATGAGCTTAATTATTCTGTTACTAATCAGCTGATTTCCGAATTTTATGTTTGTTTTCATCTTTATTCTATATATACGTGTACGCTGAGCAGCTTTGGTCAGGGAAGCGGGTAGGGCTGTTATCCGTTGAAGAATAAAAGCTATATATTCTTGCACTACACTCGTAGCCCATATAAGAAAACAGTTTTACTTTTAGCAAAGGACAAGAACCCACAGCTCACATTGCATTTCGCTTTCTTGGAGCTCTCCCAACCACCCTCTCACCCCCGACATTGAACGACCTTCAAAACAAATCGATACCAGGGTTAGTGTCCCACCCTTTTGAAAGACTTCCGCACCCGTAGCTACGCGCGCGCGCACGCTAGAGTTGACTAACTAGAACAAATCCTCTCGTTTAAACTTTCCAAAAGAATTGTTAGCGATTGACAATTTACAAATTGTTTTCGGGTCCGTTTTAGCGGAAATAATGGATCCGGTGTAAATAATGAAACTGTTTAAAATTATTGTCAAAGTTGTATTTCCGCTTAAACAATAAATTTATTATTTGAGTTCAATTATAATGACAGTGTTTTACTTTTCCGTTATTGTAAAAATGTTTTACGTTATCTCAACATATTGTACACTGATGTAGCGGCACGCAACTGTCTCGCTGACGTTTAGTGACAAACCTTCAAATATTTCTTTTATTTTACAATCTTTTAAAGAAGGTATCAGAAATCGCATGTGAGAATTGCATCTGGTTGATGTTTGTAGAAACAAAACGTCGGTCAAAATAGTAAAGTCTCTCCTTAAAAATCTCACTGTACTGCAGTATTAAATCAGGTTGTTGAACAGCTGTTAATTCTTTAAGAGATGTTAAATTTTTTTTAATAAAACAAAACAATAACCTAATTTTGTAGGGGATTTTAAGGAATTAGTTATTTCCTTAATAACTAAATGGTTTTTACAATGGAGTGTCGTGCGTGGGCTTTTGATAGATAGCATTGCGGAATCAGTTAGACGATTTCAGGTAGCCTGTCCGAGAGTTGAACCTCAAACCAAAACATCAATATATATATATATGCATTACATTTTTTATTATGAAAATCAGTCAGAGTTTTTACCTTGTCACAATCATACTGAAAAATGCATGATTAATGACCGTAATGCAGGTAATAGAAGGCACGAGTACTTTTTAATTTTTAAAAAGTATGTATAGTTTCAATATGATCAATGGAGGAATGAGAAAATAATAGAGAATTCGATTCATATTTAAAACAAAAAAATCGATTACGGCAATAGCATTTGGACAATTTTGTTGATAAGCAAAATCGTACAAGTTTCAAAATAGCTGCTACTTCAAAATCTAAAAAAAAATCACAACTTTTTTGTCCTAAATATTTTTGAAAAACTGATTTCACCATCGTAATAAATGTTAAGCAAATGTATCAATCAGCTTTTCTTAAAGTTCACAGTACGTTGAATTTAAGAAATTTAATTTGACGGCGGTCATAGTTCATTTCCGTATTTCTAATGCAATTTGAAATTTTAAAAGTGAATATTTGCAGGTTTTTAGGTTGTTTATGGTGTTTAGTATAAGAATAAACAAATTACTTGCTTGCATTCGCTTCCATCACGTCATAGCGACAATAGCATGCAGCTATGCATCCAAAGTTTAGAAACTTTTCTAAAATAGAGTAAGACTGTTTGTGATGGTGATAGCAGAACTCGAAAAAAGTAAGGTACAGAAAAATAATTTTGTATTCGCTTCTATCACGTCAGCGAGACTGCTGCGAAGAGCGATTTTTGATACGTATGCTCTAAGCCGTCTGTTTTTTCTTTTTGAAGAGAAGTTTTTAACAATACGAGCTCTTCCTAAGAGAATTCTATACATTATTTTATTTATTATTTTAATATTTGTTATTATTGTTGTTGTTGTTGTTGTTGTTGTTTATTATTATTATTATTATTAATATTATTATTATTATTATTATTATTATTATTATTATTATTATTATTATTATTATTATTATTATTATTATTATTATTATTATTATTATTATTATTATTATTATTATTATTATTATATTATTATTATTATTATTATTATATTATTATTATTATTATTATTATTATTATTATTATTATTATTATTATTATTATTATTATTATTATTATTATTATTATTATTATTATTATTATTATTATTATTATTATTATTATTATTATTATTATTATTATTATTATTATTATTATTATTATTATTATTATTATTATTATTATTTTTACTATTGCAGACAATATTTAGTGGGTGTAACCATGTGAAGTAGGCTTACACGTACGAACATTAAAAGCTGTTATTATTTAAAGAAACGAAGTTAGGAGACTTAGGCCTAAATTATTCTATTTTTCACTTTATTTGTTATTGTCCTCAAATTATGAAAATTTCTACTTTTTTTTAAAGTGATCTACGTTTTATCATATTAATGATCACAACGAGGGCCATCTTGAGTTGAACATCTGTAAAGAAAGCGCACGCGCAAGCCTGCGTGTGTGTGTGAGAGAGAGAGAGAGAGAGAGAGAGAGAGAGAGAGAGAGAGGAAAGAAAGAGAAGAGAAATGCAATCATCAGTTTTCATTATTGCGTGAAATTTCAATACATTTCATGTTAGCTCAAGGTACAAAACGTTTTGTACTTGTATCAGCAGTTCTTTTCGGAAGCAAACACAATAAATTGAGTTTACTTTCTCCCTGTATGAAGTATAAACGTAAGTGCTCGTAGAAAACAATCTATTTTGAGATTTTTCATGTACCTTTATGTTTTCTGTTTGTATGAGTTAAAAAACTGTTTTTTCTGTTTTTAGTAAAAAATAATATTGCAATAAATGTGTAATTATATGTCTCAATAGATTTTTGTGTATTTTTTTTAACACTAAATTATTACAAGAAGCCAAAATAGCGATTTTTGGAAATGATTGTAACTCCAAGAAAGAAGAAGACCTAACGAAAACGTTACGGAAGCGTTCGAACTGCAAGATTCCTTGCGGAGTAATAATTTTCGCGTAGTAAATCGTTCGTGCTCCGTACAATGTGAACTGTAGCCTATGACATCACAAAATAGTTCCTTTAAATAAATGAATGAAATCGTATTTTAATAAATCTCTACGCTTTAATATAACATAATTTCATAAAACAATGGTTAATAAAACGATAATATTGTATAATTGTGTAATAATTAGTGGAAATATTTTGCTTGAACACCGTTAGCTGCAGTGTTAACCTAGACAGGATTATAACGCAACATGGACAAGCCAGGACCTAGTAAAAAACGTAAGGCTAAAGATGAAAATCGGCATTTTCAAGAAATATGGACTGAGAAATATTTTTGTATGGTTGCATAACAAAGTCGTTTGTTTAATTTGTAAGAATTCTGTTGCGATTGCAAAGGAATATAATGTAAAAGGCACTATGAAACGCAGCATTCTTCTTTTACCAAATTTACAGGCGAATTAAGAAAGCAAAAAGTGTTGTCTTTGAAACGGGAGCTTATTGGTCAGCAAACTGTGTTCACAAAACTCATTGAAGATTCAGAAACGGCTACAGAAGTTAGTTTTGAAATTTCTCGAATGATAGCAAAGCGAAGTCGCCCCTTCAATGATGGAGATTTTGTAAAAGAATGCATTGAAATCGCCGCTAAGAAAATGTGTCCAGAAGCAGCAAAAAAGTTTGAGAAAATTCAACTGAATCGTATGACAATCCAAAGACGAATTATGTCTTTGTCAGCTAATATTGCGGAACAATTAACTGAAAAGACTAAGATAATTGAATTTTTCATTGGCACTCGACGAATCAACTGATATTAGTTCCACAGCTCAACTACTCATATTCATACGAGGTGTTACTCAAGATTTTGAAGTCGTAGAAGAGTTATTAGGAATGTGTTCATTGAAAGGTCAAACTAAAGGAGTTGATATACTCAATGTACTTTTGGATGAGTGTTCAAAAACTGGTTTTGACTTATCAAAATTATCGGGAATTGTGACTGACGGTGCTCCTTCTATGATTGGTGTCAATTCCGGGCTAGTTACTTTGCTAAAAAAGTATCTGCAAGAAAAAACATAAACGCTGAAGATCTCATGCAGTTTCATTGCATCATACACCAAGAAGCCCTTTGTTCTAAAAAATTGAATTTCAAAATGTCATGAAGGTGGTAGTTTCGACTGTAAATTTCATCAAATCACGAGGACTCAATCACAGGCAATTCAAACAATTCCTTGATGACATCGAAAGCGAATATGGAGATTTGCTGTTTTATACAGAAGTAAGGTGGCTAAGTCGTGGATTGACACTTGAACGATTTCTAAATTTAATAGAAGAAATTGGAATATTTCTGGTGGAGAAGCAAAGGGATGTCCCGGAACTTAAAAATCCTGATTGGTTGTGTGATTTGGCTTTTTTAGTTGACATTACAAATCATTTGAATGTCTTGAACACACGGATTCAAGGCAAAAATCAACTGATATCCCAGCTCTACGCTCATGTATCATCCTTTCAATGCAAGCTGACTCTTTTCAGATCGCAACTGACTTCTGGAAATTACAATCATTTTCCGAATTATAAGAAAATGGCCGAAAAATTCAACAAAACTGCGATTAATTTCAGTTATGTAGAAAAGCTGGATATTCTGATTCACTCTTTTCAAGACAGATTTTCGGACTTCAAAAAAGTGAAACCTCTGTTGGACATATTCAGCAATCCTTTCTCGATTTCTATACCATAAGCACAATCCACAACATGACTGCACAAAGATTCGAAAGGTTATTCATCTAAAATTACGTACTAAAGAGCTTTTTACGTTATAAAAGCATTTGGAGGAATCCAATAGCCGTCGAGTGAGTTTAATGGCGTGAATAATGCTACATAAATGATATTAGTTGCAAGAAGCGCCCTTTATTCCTTTATAATGTGAAAAGAAATAGAGAAAAAGAAAGAAAGAGAGAGAGAGAGAGACAGAGACAGAGAGAGAGAGACAAGAAAACAGGGTGGAACTAGCAAAGTGTAAAGTTATCGCAGTAAAGCTAAACCAGCACATGTTGCGTATAAACGGTTAGTCGGAAAATAAGAAAATTTATATTTTTGTATTAATCCAAATTTAGGAAAATTATAGAGGCTGAAAAACACATTTTTAGTGTCGTATACAAGTAGAGTTGGAAACCTGATGAGCCAAAAAAATCAATATTTAAAGTACTTTAAAAATCTTGAGTTAAAAAAACACAAACAAAGGGGTTACGAATTTTTACTATTTTTGATAACAGAATAAAATAATGTTTGCTTCGATATCTGACAATTTTATTATTTATTTTTATTGAAAATATACATTTTCCTTAATTTATTTAATGGTTAACAAATTTCCAAGAATTTCCTAACATAAATAGTCAATGTAGCGACTTTTCAAACTCTCGATATTTCTGTGTTAATACATTAGTACAAACAAAATATTTTGAATTGAGTTTTGATTTTTAAAAACATAATTCTACTCATTTTATATTTTCCGTAGCACTTTCAATTTTGTTATATTTTATTTCTTTCAAACTAAACATTTCGAGATACCGTAAGTTAATATTGTTTTACACAATTATCTTGTGCGATTTTGCCGTGAAAAACAAATAGTTACAAAATTAACATGTTTTCGGATTCGAACCAAAACATTTTGGCTAAATAAAACTTACTTACATTGAATCGATTTTGTTATGCGTTATTTTCATTTAAAGAAATATTTCAAAAGTTTTTTCCTTTCGAAATATTTCATTGTGTTTAAATGTTAATCTTGCTTCGCGATTTACAAGGTTATTAACACCAATTTTAAATATGAGTACTACATTTGAAAAACAAAGAATAACAAAGTAAAAATTAATAAAAAAGTTAACTTTAGATGGTTTTGTGTGGAAAGTTGATTTTCAATTTTGGGATTATTATTATTATTAATTGAAATAAAACTGAACTACTATTTCACACTAACAAAGCAAATTGTATCCTCATTTATTTTAGCTGAACAAAACTATCTATCGGTTGTTAAAACATTTTTTTAAACTAGATATTTAGTTTAACTGTACACCCTTCCACTGACAACGCTCATCAACCAACAATAACTCAACACTTGGTCTCAGTAAATTGACCGTTTTGTTGAAAACATATTGATCTGTGTATATTACTGAAGACTTAAAAAACTGTTTCCCTTAACCGCGCTTTTGTATCGTAAATATTTACTACGGAATGAGTTAACCTAAATTGAGGCAATTAATTTACCAAGCATAAAATTTTATTACGAGCATCGTTGTGTTGCTTGTTAAACGACAAAACAAATTACTAGTAAACTGTCATTGCAAAATATGCTGTTTTAGCAGCCATTACAGTAACACCCACAACCAAAACTGCAAAATTTGCGTCAAACTTCACTTCAAGAATATGTTTTTAGTAGACGATTTCTCCCTACGGGTGTGTAAACGTCTTTTGTAATGTTGGCCACACTTCATTCAAACTTGGCAAGAAAATTACATTGTTTCCAATTAACGTAAAGAACACATAATTTAAACGAAGTTTAGTGTTAATTACTCTTCAAATTTGATTAAAAATAACCAAAAGCTTTCACAAATTTTAATTATTATTATTATTATTATTATTATTATTATTATTATTATTATTATTATTATTATTATTATTATTATTATTATTATTATTATTATTATTATTATTATTATTATTATTATTATTATTATTATTATTATTATTATTATTATTATATTATTATTATTATTATTATTATTATTATTATTATTATTATTATTATTATTATTATTATTATTATTATTATTATTATTATTATTATTATTATTATTATTATTATTATTATTATTATTATTATTATTATTATTATTATTATTATTATTATTATTATTATTATTATTATTATTATTATTATTATTATTATTATTATTATTATTATTATTATTATTATTATTATTATTATTATTATTATTATTATTATTATTATTATTATTATTATTATTATTATTATTATTATTATTATTATTATTATTATTATTATTATTATTATTATTATTATTATTATTATTATTATTATTATTATTATTATTATTATTATTATTATTATTATTATTATTATTATTATTATTATTATTATTATTATTATTATTATTATTATTATTATTATTATTATTATTATTATTATTATTATTATTATTATTATTATTATTATTATTATTATTATTATTATTATTATTATTATTATTATTATTATTATTATTATTATTATTATTATTATTATTATTATTATTATTATTATTATTATTATTATTATTATTATTATTATTATTATTATTATTATTATTATTATTATTATTATATTATTATTATTATTATTATTATTATTATTATTATTATTATTATTATTATTATTATTATTATTATTATTATTATTATTATTATTATTATTATTATTATTATTATTATTATTATTATTATTATTATTATTATTATTATTATTATTATTATTATTATTATTATTATTATTATTATTATTATTATTATTATTATTATTATTATTATTATTATTATTATTATTATTATTATTATTATTATTATTATTATTATTATTATTATTATTATTATTATTATTATTATTATTATTATTATTATTATTATTATTATTATTATTATTATTATTATTATTATTATTATTATTATTATTATTATTATTATTATTATTATTATTATTATTATTATTATTATTATTATTATTATTATTATTATTATTATTATTATTATTATTATTATTATTATTATTATTATTATTATTATTATTATTATTATTATTATTATTATTATTATTATTATTATTATTATTATTATTATTATTATTATTATTATTATTATTATTATTATTATTATTATTATTATTATTATTATTATTATTATTATTATTATTATTATTATTATTATTATTATTATTATTATTATTATTATTATTATTATTATTATTATTATTATTATTATTATTATTATTATTATTATTATTATTATTATTATTATTATTATTATTATTATTATTATTATTATTATTATTATTATTATTATTATTATTATTATTATTATTATTATTATTATTATTATTATTATTATTATTATTATTATTATTATTATTATTATTATTATTATTATTATTATTATTATTATTATTATTATTATTATTATTATTATTATTATTATTATTATTATTATTATTATTATTATTATTATTATTATTATTATTATTATTATTATTATTATTATTATTATTATTATTATTATTATTATTATTATTATTATTATTATTATTATTATTATTATTATTATTATTATTATTATTATTATTATTATTATTATTATTATTATTATTATTATTATTATTATTATTATTATTATTATTATTATTATTATTATTATTATTATTATTATTATTATTATTATTATTATTATTATTATTATTATTATTATTATTATTATTATTATTATTATTATTATTATTATTATTATTATTATTATTATTATTATTATTATTATTATTATTATTATTATTATTATTATTATTATTATTATTATTATTATTATTATTATTATTATTATTATTATTATTATTATTATTATTATTATTATTATTATTATTATTATTATTATTATTATTATTATTATTATTATTATTATTATTATTATTATTATTATAACTGATTTACATCATCTAGTAACTTATCTATTTATCATAAGTTTTTGTTATAATGCAATGGCTACTCCTAGCAAATCAATTAATAATAGGCTACATAGCATTACTGCGTACAGTATTAGATAGAAGGGCTTTGTTCTTTTTAATCACCTTGTTACATCTAAACTGTCCAAAACTGATCTAAGGTCTCTGCTGGTGTCGTTCAACAGACACTGCCACTGCTTCGTGTTTTAAAACTTAATTTCTTCTAAACCTAATTAAAATTGTATTAAACTAGTAAATGAATTAGTGTTTTCTGTATTAATAATTATTTGCTAGTTTTAGAAAATAAAAATAAACAAAAAATCAATTCTATTACTGTAATCAATTAAGTTATTGTCAGTTGAAGGACATTTTTTACAAGATTTCCTTTTTTTTAATTCTCCTTCTTTTTTTAAAAAAACTAAATAAAAATATATTCTACTACTTTAAGCTACTGTAAATTGAGAATCACTCTTTATTGCTTTTTTTTCTTAAAACAAAAATTTTAATAAATTTCACTAGTTTATATATCTTTTATGATCTGACTTATGTAACACTCGTTAGTTGTTTTGTACACAACTACTATTAAAGCGTGCAGTAAAACAGTGTTGCCAAGGCAACTAGAATGTTTACACAGCTGAAATAAACATGTTGTTGGAGAAATCTTTCCCAGCGTCATCTCACTGACATCTTGTGGGAAGACAAGCCTGTAAATGTTTCCAACTTATGTTTCACCCTATTTTCGCATTACATTCTTGTAAACAGAAAGTTATGTGATTGACTGAATAATTTCCATATATTATACGATTTCATGTTGAAATCCAAAAAAAGGTTTTTAAAAAAAATTATTTTAGTAAATAGTATAACTACCAAAATTTCAATTATAGATAAGCGTAACAAATCACTTCCGGATAGCATAGCATAAATCACCGAACCCTGAACTTACCTTAAAGAAAGATAACACCCATAGCTAATTTTCATTCACAGTTCACATTAAATTAAATATCATATTCATAATAAGAATATTGTAACAATTATTTTGGCTTACGATACTGTCACATAAAAAACATAGGTAAAGGAATTAACTCAATGAATGATAATCTTTAAGAAAAATAATGAAGAACCAATAGTTGCAGAAGAATAAGAAAAAAAGGAATGGAAGAAAAATAAAATTCAACAATGAGGAAGCCATTACTCTGGTTCAGAAACAATGAGGAATTTTGATTATTCTGGTTCAAAATTTTGAAAAGAGAATTTTAACATTTTAAAAGAAGGAAATAATTATCAGTCGAGAAAGAATTAACACATCAATCAAACAAAATTAAAATAGCGTCCGTCTCATTCAATATACAATGATATTCAGCATACAGAAAATAATAAAATATCTTATAACATAATAGTAAGCTATAATGACTTGGTGAGTCACATTACTTTAATTCCATCAGTAGCTGTTGTCATTAGACCTGACGACATAATTAATTAATTGGTGAACGTTTACAAACTGTTTTAAAACCAACCTGAAGTACCAACCCTAAATTTAAATTCATCATATTATGCTTATTAAATAATAATGTTGTTGTTGTTGTTGTTGGTGCTCCAATTTTGTTCTCTGTTCACCGAGAAACGACTTGACAGATTTCAATGAAAACCTGTTTTTGTATACCATTGTATAATTTTATATATATCATTGTTGTATTTTTGTGTATCATTGTATATTCCTATATTTTTAAATACAATGGTTAATAGGTTTTACACTACGTCAAGCATATTGAAAATGCCTATTGAACAAAATGGTGGGCATTCATAATGCCTGATTGTTTTAAAACTATATAGGCTTTTTCCACGAGGTCTGACAGCCAAACGTTTTTTAACCAACCGACAAAAATACTTTTTTTTGTAGAAAATATAAGTTGTCTGATTAAACAATTTAAGTGGCAGGGTTGGCGTAGGGTATTTAGGACTTTGGCCCAAAAAATGTGACTGTTATTTCACCGAAACAATATTAAATTGTACAAACATAATATCGCTTTTTCATAACCAAATCTTCTCTTCTAGACGTATATACAATTGCAGTTTACAATGAAACATAATTTTAATTCATTTTTTTAATAATTAACTGTAATTTTCTCCACCGAAAAATTCCGTAGGGGAGCACGAGTAAACAGTTAGTTCCTGTGTGTGTGTGTGTGTGTGTGTGTGTGTGTGTATATATATATATATATATATATATATATATATATTAATCACATTGAAAACTGGTGTACATCCGTTCTACACACAATTGTTTCTGGAATAAACTTTGTTTCAATGTTCGCCAAATCATATCTTCTGGCATTCGCGTTTATTCTCACTACAAGTTGAAATCGAACTGAAGCAAACTTTCACCTGCTAATTCTTCTTATAAACACCATATAACGCAACCAGAAACTGGGCTGGATTAGCTGACGTAGATCTACCAGTCATTAACGCATATTAGCCCGGTTGATTAGACCCAGTTAAACTGACAATGGCCTCAGCAGGATTACACCCAGCGCCAACACAACTGAAGAAAGTCCTCTAGTAAATTAAGGGTGTCGTCCCTCTTATTTAATCTCCCTGTTTCTGTATTTAGATGGCCTCTTTAACAACCCTCGTCCTATAATTTTATACACTGGATATCAGTCTGCCTTAAAATCTGTGGTGTGGCCAGTTTCTCTCTGATGCTAGCAAAGAGCGGAGGAATTTTATTGCTTTGTAATCGTGTGCTTATACTCCTCCAGTCTGAGTGAAGTGCGCATATTAGTTTGTCCTATGTATCTATTAAAAGAATCGCCACATGAAATCCTTTAAATGCTGCGGTTCTCTAAAAAGGTTTTATCTTCAGGGTTGCCAAGAAGCCTGTCAACAGTGATGTGGGGCTTGTAAATGGTTGGGACGTGGAGCTCTGCACCATTCTTGTATCAGTGGCACCACTAACGTAAGGTAGGAAGCCTTTAGGTCCTTCTTTTCTTCCTATTCAAGTTCTTCATTCCTAATTGTTGGATTTTGTAAGCGAGATCTTGTTGACACTATAAAGAGACATTGTTAATAATATAGTTGTTAAATTCTCATTCCTCATAAGATTTTCTTCCAGAGTGTATTCCTGATCCTTAGTAAATCTGTCCGTCAGTCGATGGGAATTGAATTGTATATATATATATATATATATATATATATATATATATATATATGTATATGTATGTACATATACATATATATGTATATGTATATTTATAATATAATCTAATTCATATTATATTTCTGAATTTTTGTGTGTTAGTTTGTTTGTTATTCAATCACGCTTTAACCACTGGACCAATTGAGATGAAATTTGGTACGAATATGGTTTAAGTATCTGAGATACACATAGGCATATTCCCGTTTTACAAAACGTCATTATACTACTTACCCAGCCCAAAATAACTATTAGTATTTAGTTTTGTAACATGTGTTAACTCTAGTTATTTACTGGACCTGAGATTTAGGTACCTGAGATGAACATAGATTCAATTTCATTTTAAGAATCTTAATCTGTGTTTTATTTATTGCAAAATTATTGCTTTTAATGTAATATTTTCAATATTTTATTTGAATTTTTTTTCAAAACTAACTTTAATTTGTTACTTTGTGTTGAATTTTCAATATTAAATGTAAAAAAATCCCTACGCAGAGTGCCAATAGTAAGTTAGTATATATATTTGTGTAATTACATTAGGTCTATATGAAAAAATGGTAAATATGCAGTGTAGCATATCCTGGATTTTTCGATATTTTTGTTACTAAAATGCTTTATTATGTGCCCAAAAGCAAGAATCCAAAATATGAAAGCACAAGAAGTACGATAAAAATCGAAAATAAAAGTGACCTACATAACCTCAAAATTGCTACCCGGTGAAAATCAGTAACGTGTTGTAAATCGGTAAAACAATAAAAATACGTATAACACGGGTTTTGGGTGATAAGAAACCCATTTTTTAAAAGAATACTGCATATCCAAATTGACACGGTTGTTAGACCTAACAAGGTGATGCGTGAAAAAACCTTTATATTTTTTAAAAAATAGCCTACTATATATCCTGACACGATTGTTGTACCTATCACGGTGATACGTAAAAAAACCTTTATATTTTTTTAAAGAATACTACATATACTAACAGACAAGGTTGTTAGGCATAACACGGTGATGCATGAAAAAACTTTATATTTTTTTAAAGACATATCCCAACTGAAACGGTTGTTGGGCCTATCATGGTGATGTGTGAAAAAAAACCTTTAATTTTTTTAGAATAATACATAACCAAATTGACACGGTTGTTAGGCCTAACACGGTGATGCGTGAAAAAAACCTTTATTTTTGTAAAGAATATATCACCTAATTGACACGGTTGTTAGGCCTAACACGGTGATGCATGAAAAACCTTTATATTTTTTTAAAGAATACTACATATCCAAACTGACACGATTGTTAGGCCTATCACGGTGATGTGTGAAAAAAACCTTTATTTTTTAAAGAATACTACATAACTTAATTGACACGGTTGTTAGGCCTAACACGGTGATGCATGAAAAACCATTATATTTTTTTTAAAGAATACTACATATCATGACACGGTTATTGGGCCTATCACGATGATGCGTGAAAAAACCTTAATTTTTTTTAAAGAATACTAGGCTACATATCCTAACTGACACGGTAGTGCGTAAAAAAACCTTTGTATTTTATTAAAGAATACCACATATCCTAACTAACATGGTTGTTGGGCCTATCATGGCGATGTGTGAAAAAACCGTTATTTTTTTAAAGAGTACTCCTAACCTTAACTGAGATGGTTGTTAGGCCTAACATGGTGATGCGTGAAAAATCTTTATTTTTTTTTAAAGAATACTCCATAAGTTAACTAACATGGTTGTTAGGCCTATCGTGGTAATGCATTAAAAACCTTTATTTATTTTTTAAAAAAGAACTCCAGAACCTAACTGACACGGTTGTTGGGCCTAATACGATGTTGCAGGTAAAAAGCCTTAATTTTTTTTGAAGAGTACTCCATAACTTAACTAACATGGTGGTGCGTTAAAAAAACCTTTATTTTAAAAAAGAAATTCACCATAACCTAACTGACACGGTTATTGGTCCTAACACGGTGATGCGTGATCTTTAATGTATATTACGATTGCGGGCAAAGCCGTGACGGGTAACAGGTAATCTAATCTAATTCATATTATATTTCTGAAAGTTTGTGTGTTTGTTTGTTTGTTTGTTTGTTATTCAATCACGCTTTAACCACTTGACCAATTGAGATGAAATTTGGTACGAATATGGTTTAAGTATCAGAGATACATATAGGCCTATTCCCGTTTTACAAAACGTCATTATACTACTTACCCAGCCCAAAATAATTATCAGTTTTTAGTTTTGTGTCATGTGTTAATTGTAGTTATTTACTGGACATGTGATTTAGTTACCTGAGATGAACATAGATTCAATCCTATTTTAATAATCTTAATCTGTGTTTTATTTATTGCAAAATTATTGTTTTTAATGTAACATTTTCATATTTTAGTTCAAATTTTTTTCAAAACTGACTTTAATTTGTTACTTTGTGTTAAATTTTCAATATTAAATGTAAAAAAAATCCCTACACAGAGTGCCAATTGTAAGGTAGTATATATATTTGTGTAATTACATTACATGAAATATAGTAAATATGCAGTGTAGCATAACCTATATTTTTCGATATTTTTGTTACTAAAATGCTTTATTATGTGCCCAAGAGCAAGAATCCAAAATATGAAAGCACGAGAAGTACGATAAAATCTAAAATAAAAGTGACCAATATAACCTCAAAATTGGTACAAGGCGAAAATCAGTAACGTGTTGTAAATCGCTAAAACAATAAAAATACGACTAACACGGGTTTTGGGTGATAAAAAACTAAATTTTTAAAAGAATTCTGCATAACCAAACTGACACGGTTGTTAGGCCTAACAAGGTGATTCATGAAAAAACCTTTATATTTTTTTTTTAAAATAGCCTACTATATATCCTGACACGGTTGTTAGGCCTAACAAGGTGATTCATGAAAAAACCTTTATATTTTTTTTAAAAATAGCCTACTATATATCCTGACACGGTTGTTAGGCCTTAAACGGTGATGCGTGAAAAACCTTTACATTTTTTTTAAGAATACTACATATCCTAACTGACATGGTTGTTAGGCCTAACACGGTGATGCGTTAAAAAACCTTTATATTTTTTTAAAGACTACTACATATCCCAACTGACACGGTTGTTGGGCCTATCATGGTGATGGTGAAAAAAACCTTTATTTTTTAGAATACTACATAACCTATAATTGACACGGTTGTTAGGCCTAACACTGTGATGTGTGAAAAACCTTTATATTTTTTTAAAGAATACTACATATCCTAACTGATACGAATTTTAGACCTATCACGGTGATGTGTAAAAAAAACCTTTACTTTTTAAAGAATATTATATAACCTAATTGACAGGGCTGTTAGGCCTAACACAGTGATGCGTGAAAAACCTTTATATTTTTTTTAAAGAATACTACATATCCTAACTGACACGGTTGTTGGGTCTATCACGGTAATGTGTGAAAAAAAACCTTTATTTTTTTAAATAGTACTGAAAACCTTAACTGACACGGTTGTTAGGTCTACCATGGTAATGCGTGAAAAATACTTTATATAGCTTTTTAAAAGAATACTCCATAAGCTAACTAACATGGTTGTTATGCCTAACACGGTGATCCATTAAAAAAACCTTTATTAATTTTTTTTAAATAGTACTTATAACCTAACTGACACGGTCGTTGGGCCTAATAAGGTGATGCATGAAAAAAACCGTTATATTTTTTTTAAAGAGTAACTTAACTAACACAGTTGTTAGGTCTAACACAGTGATGCGTCAAAATCCTTTATATTTTTTTAAAGAATACGACATATCCTGACACGGTTGTTGGGCCTACACGATGATGTGTGAAAAAACCTTTATATTTTTTTAAAGAATTCTACATATCCTAACTGACACGGTGTTAGGCCTAACACGGTGATGCGTGAAAAAACCTTTATATTTTTTTAAAGAATACTAGGCTACATATCCTAACTGACACGGTGGTGCGTAAAAAAACCTTTATATTTTTTTAAAGAATGCCACATATCCTAACTGACATGGTTGTTGGGCCTATTATGGCGATGTGTGAAAAAACCGTTTTTTTTTTAAAGAGTACTTCAAACCTTAACTGACACGGTTGTTAAGTGTAACATGGTGATGCGTGAAAAAAACCGTTATTTTTTTTTAAAGAGTACTCCAAACCTTAACTGACACGTTTGTTAGGCCATGGTGATGCGTGAAAAATCTTTATATTTTTTTTAAAGTATACTGCATAAGTTAACTAACATGGTTGTTAAGCCTAACGTGGTAATGCATTAAAAAACACCTTTATTTATTTTTTAAAAAATAGTACTCCAGAACCTAACTGACACGGTTGTTGGTCCTAACACGGTGATGCGTGATCTTTAATGTATATTACGATTGCGGGAAAAGCCGTGACGGTTAACAGGTAATCATATTATATTTCTGAAAGTTTGTTTTTGTTTATTTGTTTGTTATTCAATCACACTTTAACTACTGGACCAATTGAGATTAAATTTGGTATGAACACTGTTTAGGTACCTGAGATAAACACAATACTATTCCAGTTTAATTGAATAATAGTGATTTTTTAATAATACTGTATTTTATTAAAATATGACATGACCCTGTTTTAGAGTATCGAGTAGCAAAAATGTATATTTCTTGGCCGAAAACCATAAATCGTATAATATTGTAAATAGAAATATATTAAAATGAAATGATCTATTCTGATTTTGAAAATCGACTATAAATTTTATAGCCTACATTATAATTGCAGGCAAAGCCGCAACGGGTAACAGCTAGTCATATCATATTTCTGAAAATTTGTTTTTGTTTATTTGTTTGTTATTCAATCACACTTTAACTACTGGACCAATTGAGATTAAATTTGGTATGAACACGGTTTAGGTACCTGAGATAAACACAATACTATTCCAGTTTAATTGTATAATAGTGACTTTTTAATAATACTGTATTTTATTAAAATATGACAGGACCCTGTTTTAGAGTATCGAGTAGCAAAAATGTATATTTCTTGGCCGAAAACCATAAATCGTATAATATTGTAAATAGAAATATATTAAAATGAAATGACCTATTCTGATTTTGAAAATCGACTATAAATTTTATTGCTTTTATAACTTTTTTAATTTTATAAACTTTATTGCAGGCAAAGCCGCAACGGGTAACAGCTAGTTTATATTATATTTCTGAAAGTTCGTGTGTTTGTTATTCAATCACGCTTTAACCACTGGACCAATTGAGATGAAATTTGGTACGAAAATGGTTTAGATATCTGAGATAAATATAGGCCTATTCCCGTTTTACAAAACGTCATTATACTACTTACCCAGCCCAAAATAATTAGTAGTATTTAGTTTTGTGGCATGTGTTAACTGTAGTTATGTTTAATTACTGTTTACTGGACCTGAGATTTAGGTACATGAGATGGACATAGATCTAATCCCATTTTAAGAATCTTAATCTTTGTTTTATTTATTGCAAAATTATTGCTTTTAATGTAACATTTTCAGTTATTTTAGTTGAAATTTTTTCAAAACTGACTTTAATTTGTTACTTTGTGTTGAATTTTCAATATTAAATGTAAAAAAATCTCTACGCAGAGTGCCAATTGTAAGGTAGTATATATATTTGTGTAATTACATTAGGCCTATATGAAAAAATGGTAAATATGCAGTGTAGCATATCCTGGATTTTTCGATATTTTTGTTACTAAAATGCTTTATTATGTGCCCAAAAGCAAGAATCTAAAATATGAAAGCACGAGAAGTACGATAAAAATCGAAAATAAAAGTGACCTACATAACCTAAAAATTGCTACCGGCGAAAATCAGTAACGTGTTGTAGATCGGTAAAACAATAAAAATTCGTCTAATACGGGTTTTTGGTGATTAGAAACCCATTTTTTAAAATAATACTGCATAACCTAACTGACACGGTTGTTAGGCCTAACACGGTGATGCGTGAAAAAACCTTTAGCCATATTTTTTTAAAGAATACTGTATATATCCTGACACGGTTGTTGGGCCTTTCACGGTGATGCGTGAAAAAACCTTTATATTTTTTTAAAGAATACTGCATATCCTGACACGGTTGTTAGGCCTAAAACGGTGATGCGTGGAAAAACCTGTATATTTTTTAAAGAATACTACGTAACCTAACTGACACGGATGTTGGGCCTATCACTGTGATGCGTGAAAAAAACCTTTATTTTTTTAAGAATACTACATAACCTAATTGACACGGTTGTTAGGCCTAACACGGTGATATGTGAAAAACCTTTATATTTTTTTGAAAGAATACTTCATAAGCTAAATAACATGGTTGTTAGGCCTAACACGGTGATCCATTAAAAAACCTTATTTATTTTTTTAAAAGAGTACTCCTAACCTAACTGACACGGTTGTTGGGCCTAATACGGTGATGCATGAAAAAAACCTTTATATATTTTTTAAAGAGTACTCCATAACTTAACTAACACTGTGATGCGTGAAAAAAACTTTATATTTTTTTAAAGAATACTACATATTCTAACTGACACGGTTGTTAGGCCTAACACGGTGATGTGTGAAAAAACCTTTACATTTTTTTAAAGAATACTAGGCTACATATCCTAACTGACACGGTTGTTGAGCCTATCATTGTGATGTGTGAAAAATTTTTTATATTTATTTTAAAGAATACTCCATAAGCTAACTAACATGGTTGTTAGGCCTAACACGGTCATGCATTAAAAAAAACCTTTATTTATTTTTTTTTTTTAAGAGTACTCCATAACCTAACTGACACAGCTGTTGGGCCTAATACGGTGATGCAGAAAAAAAAATTATTTTTTAAAAAAAATTACTCCATAACTTAACTAACACGGTTGTTAGGCCTAATACGGTGATGCGAAAAAAACCTTTATTTAAAAAAAAATACACCATAACCTAACTGACACCGTTGTTGGTCCTAACACGGTGATGCGTGATCTTTAATGTATATTATGATTGCGGGCAAAGCCGTGACGGATAACAGCTAGTATATATATATAATCAAAAAGCAATACGAATATTGAAGGTCGTAATAAAGTGTAATAGTTGGTAACATTTTGTTATATTTATGTGAGAGTATGTTAACTCATTCTGTCGTAAACGATTGTGATATATATATATTAACACTGTTAAGAGAAACAGAGTTTAATATAAACTGTAAACACAGTTCAGTCTCTAACAACGTACTTACCAAACCAAGAAAGAAATTGGTTGCTTCACTGAGACCACATATTATGGGTCGATGGTAAATTTGTACAATGGAATGCACACATTTGTCTCGTTCACGTGATGGAAACGAATTTCGAAACATGATTTTCATTTGTCAACAATTTGCCTTTACTTTATAGTCATAATCAGCATTAACATGTGCATTAAATGCTAAGTTTAAATTAGCGTTTTAAACTTTCAAATCACGATTAAAATAAAAAAGCGTTCAGTAATAACCGCTATAAGGATCATGTTCTTATTCGTAATGAAATACGAAAACTTTAAATGGTAATTTGAGTTGATTTTAACCTTGATTACGAATGGTGACTGAGAATTTCAAAAACGTGAATTATAAAAAAGTGTTTTTAAAAGATTCTTAATGGTTGCCAACTTGAAACATGTAAAGTTATGTATGTAGCTCCGTATCGCAGTATCATGTAGGCCTACAGGATTTAACAAAAGGATTTTTGTGCCAAATCAAATCGGACCAACACTGTGAACGCAAGGATGCTAACACACACACACACACACACACACACACACACACACACACACACACACACACACACACACACACACACACACACACACACACACACACACACACACACACACACACACACACACACACACACACACACACACACACACACACACACACACACACACACACACACACACACACACACACACACACACACACACACACACCAAGGTAACAAGATCATCACAAAGACCTTTCCATTGTAAAAAAAGTGAAATTTGTTTCCTCAACAAGCAGTCAATCATAAGCCCTCCCACACGGCATGAGCTCCAGCTTCCACCGTCCCTGTTTTTACTTTAGTTTTTACCCGTGCGAAGCAGTAAGGGGCGGCTGCAGATGGACGTATAAAGCATGATGAACAGCTCTGCGCAGGCGTAATGAAGATGGATGTGACAAAGCGCTACAAAAAAACAATGAAACACTTCTCCCAGAGCGAGATTACTTTCAAGGATTGTTTCGGACTTCCATTAGCGACATTCTGACGAGTACTTTGCAGAGGTTAAGTCGTCAGCTTGTGATGCAGCGAGCTATGAACTGAACTTAAATAAGTTATGTTTGTATCGGACAAAAGGCTAGTATAATGTTACATTCTTAAGTTACTTATTGCTCAGGTCTGCTACTGTAAATAGTTATCCCGATTAGCTTCTTTCATTACATAATTTAACTATCGAAGTTAAATCTCTATAAATTCCAGACTACGGACCTAAAAATGAGCCCTAATTCTGACCTCTAGGTCACTTTATGAAAGGGCCGTTAAAGTGTTATATAATACTGTTAGACATTCAAAGTAACAACGACTTCATTGATTTCGGAAGAATAAAAACAAAAACACAAAAACTGAAAAAAATTACCTCTGGTCAAAATCTTTTAATTTTTTTAATTGTTTACCTTTCTCTGATTGGTTCCATGAACGCTTTCATCTGAAGTCTGTCTTGTTTTTTAGATTTGTATATTTTTTTTTCGAAGAGTTTGATGGTACTTAACTGTGTACTATAAATTACTTTTTTACCTGATTTCCTTTTGTTAAATTTTACTTAACGTGAAGTTATTACAATTAATAGTGCCAATGTCTATACGTTGAAACTGTAATACAATAAAAATCCGTGTCATTTTATTGCTTTCAAATGTCATCTTATTGTTACACAATAATTCGTTTTCGTTTGTTTGTGTTCAGAAAAAGTAAGTTGGAAAAACAGGTCGTAATTTTCTTACCTCAAAATTTACAATTTTGAAAAACCCTCATGAACTTATCACTGACACTGTTAGTGTTGGAAATGTGTCAAAATTAACTTTTGATTCAGCCTGTATTAGTGAAACGTAGGCTTAAACATCATTGTCACATTACTCTGAAGTATTTCAAAAGCGGTTCTCCCTCTTCACAGTGAAGTGACTTCATGACGACATTTTAGCAATATAGGAAGCTCTTGTGAAGAAAAAACTCTTTTACAGTGGCCTAGCATTACTAACATTTAGCGACCTATATATTGTGGCATTCCTTGAGTAAAAGTAAGTTTTAAAAACAAAATGGCTCTCACTCTTGATTTATTTTAAAACAGGATATGAAGACGTGATCTAGAAGCCACTTTATAGATTAGTTTTCCATTTCATGAATTAGAACAGCCAGATGTAACGTAAAATAAATCCTGTACAACTTAATATATGTTGCGAATTTGGCGCTGTTTAATATGAAACGACTCGATAAATTTCATAGAAACTTTTGAATATGTTAAATACAATGTTTGGCTAATACAAAGCTTTTTTTCATCTGTTTGAAATAAATTGCAGCCATTCAATATGCCTGAATTATTAAAAAACTATAACCGGCAATGATACTGTACCATATGCTTCCTTCGTGTAAAATGTTATTTGTATGTTAACATAGCCTATGTTAATGCCAGGGGTGGTGGTGGATATTTAGGGTTTCAGTCCATCAATCTCAATTACTACATTCTATCAACTTGCTTCTTGATGTCAAACCTTCTCTCTTTTATTGTCATGAGAAACTAAAGCATGGAGGTTAGGTTAGGTTAGATTATGTTAGGTGAAAATTAGATTATGAAAGTAAATTTAAAAGAATGTTTTTAACAAAGCTTCGTACAGAACGTGGAATCAATGACACGAGAGATAAAGTTACCATTTTGCAAATACAATAGCGCAGGTCTTTTGGAGGATTTAAAACTTTGGAAATGTCTTGACCTCTTGCAAGTTTATCTCTGACAACTGTACAGTTGATATTAATAGTGGGTGTGTTGAGCATATTGAACTAATACCAGGACTTCCTTATAAGGGTAATGAAGTATTCGGCTGGAAATAAACAATGCGCATGAAAACGTATTCGATATGAAAGACCTTATAATGAAATTAATAGGCTAGCCTATGCTTAGTCCGAGTACCCTACTCAAGGTCAAGAAAAAAAGCTGCAGTTCTAATGTGCTTTTATAAATTTTATGACGTACGTTCTTATTGTTCCTATTTTACATTGGTATCGCACAGGCTCTGAAATGCTTACATAGGCCTATAGCTAAACAAACAGGTTTTAAAGTTGTTGACAAAAAAACGGAAAATCTGAATTTCTCAAAATTGGTTCATCAGGTTAAGCTGTCATTGAATTAAACAAATTGTATGATTAAAGAATGAAAAAAAACCGAAGGCGGCCAGGGTTTATTATTCGTATATTTTTTTAATTCACCAAAAAATTGCACCAAAACCTTATGAACTATTATGATATTATTTAAGATATCTACATATGGTAAATATAATCGATAGCTTATTCGAGGCTAATAATGACTAGTGGCCTACATTTTGTTTGGGTAGCTGTTTAAAGACAGCCTATATATCAAATCCTTTAGGGTCAATTCTAAAAAAAACAAAACATTTTTTAAAAATTCTAAGCGATTTTGATCTAAAAGGCTTGAAAACAACAACAAAACATAAAAATGGTTTCGAGATGTGGCCTATCGATGCTTATAAGTACACGAACTCAAATATATTAAAAAATTGTTTTTTCTCACAATACGAATTATGCAGAAAGTTTGAAAAACTCGATTTTGATTTATTTTTACTCTCTCAAGTCTCTGAGAAGTACAAAAGTATTTTAGGTGGAGATTTTTCCGTCTGTATGTGTGGACAAGTGGTCTCTTTCATCCATATTTTGTGATCATATTAAATTTTTTTTAAACTGTAGAAATCTGATTTTTCAAAAATCAGTTGCAATGAATTCAATGAAATCTTTCTCAAAAATTACCCTTAAATAATAAAACAAAAGTACGAGTCGCTATATTCCCGAAAATTCCGAACAATTAAAAAAAACATAAAATGTTGGTTATTTTCTCAAAGTTGGTTCGTTAGACTTTGCGTGAAACATTCTTAAAATGTTCTACAATAAATCAAAAAACACCAAATGTAACTCCTAGCCGCAGGTTTTTTTTGCTGGCTTGTTCAGTGTGAGAAAATTTGTGTCATGTTTTTTGTTCTGTATATTTTACTCAGGGAATTTGAAAATTAGACATGTACGCACATTAAAATCTTAAAATGTATTTTTTTACGTTTCTTCTTGTGCACGTTCCATCCTCTTTGGGTTATACGTGGAATCAGTCACTTATTCATGCGTTGTCCCCTCCTCAACTCCCAGTATAACTTCATTCTGTCGGATCTCCTCCTTCTCTCTTCCTCCGAGATGAGGGTTTTGATTTCGGTGTAGATTTATCTTGGAACCTTACATCGTCACCTCTGGTAATATTCTTAGCCGCTCCATCAAGCAAAGAATCTTCCGCAATCTCAATTCCATCAAGTCTTTCTCAATTTCCTTAAACCAATTGGGTTTTGTTTTGCGGTTACAGAAGAAATCAAATATTTGTTTAGTTAATCTATTGGAGTTCATTCTGAGAAGTTGACCGTAAAAATGTATTATCCTCTTTCCATATTATCACGTTTAGAGTTCTTTTTACGTTTATAATAGACATAATCACTTTTTTGTTCTCAGAGGGAAAGAAACAACGAGTAACAGTGAAAGCGATAACGAGTATTTAGACTTGTAACAGTGACAGCAGTAACGAATATTTGTAGGCCTACTAGTAACAGTGGCAACGGTAATGAGTGTTTATACTAGTAAGAGTGACAACGGTAACAACTTATATAAGTACTTATATAAGTGTTTATATAAGTAACGGTTACTAGTAATAGTGACAGCGGTAACAAGTGTTTATAAAAGTAACAGTGACAACGGTCTTAATTTATACATACTGTTACTTACATACGCGAACTGTAAGTAACAGTTACAGCTGTAACGCGTATGTATACTAACAACAGTGACAGCATTAACGAGTGTTTATACTAGTAATAGTGACAACAGTAACGAATGTTTGTACTGGTAACAGTGACAGCGGTAACGAGTGTTTGTACTATTAACAGGGACAGCGGTAACAAGTGTTTATAAAAGTAACAGTGCCAACGGTAACAACTTATATAAGTATTTATGTAAGTGTTTATATAAGTAACAGTTACAGCTATAACGCGTAAGTATACTAACAACAGTGACAGCATTAACGAGTGTTTATACTAGTAATAGTGACAGCAGTAACGAATGTTTGTACTGGTAACAGTGACAGCGGTAACGAGTTTTTATACTAGTAAAAGGGACAGCGGTAACAAGTGTTTATAAAAGTAACAGTGACAACGGTAACAACTTATATAAGTATTTATATAAGTAACAGTTACAGCTGAATCGCGTATTTATAAAAGTAACAGTGACAGCATTAACGAGTGTTTATACTAGTAATAGTGACAGCAGTAACGAATGTTTGTATTGGTGACAGTGACAGCGGTAAATAGTGTTTATAAAAGTAACAGTGACAACGGTAACAGCTTATAAGTGTTTATATAAGTAACAGTTACAGCGGTAATGCGTATTTATACTAGTAGCAATGACAGCATTAACGAGTTTTTATACTAGTACAGTAACAGTGACAGTGGAAACCAGTATTTGTACTAGTAACTGGTTAGTCGTGCGATGAGTTAAAATCAGGAAGGTTATTATCCAAGCGCTACATTCCAGTTACATAAATACATAAATTACTAAATACTTATATCATTTTGTAGCATTAGTTTTAAATTTCTTTCAGTATACACTAAGTACTATTAAAATCAAATTATTGTTATAAAGCTTATTCTTGTCCAAGTAAAGGTTTAACAGACAACGTAATACAATCCTATAACGCTACGGATTACCCCCCCCCTTTCTGCCCCTGTCATACTATCCTAGAGACAGCGACGGATTAAGTCCACAGGTGAGAGGATTAGAGAAATAGTGGGGGGATAACGTAAGGTCATGTGACCTATTGTTCCTTGTCTATAACTTTCCAAATATTTAATTAGCATTAACATTTAGAATTGTAAATACCTAACCTTGTCCCAAAAAGATAAACATAACGGAACTAAGCATTAAGAATTACTAAAGTAAGACTATGTATGCGGGTGGGCTATTGTTGTAGGTGACTTTCGATATTGAATTTTCAATGTAGTTTCTTACAAATAGCAAGTTACTGGTCCTCAAAAAAATTTTATAGAAACAACCACGGCACGCAGCTCTCTTGCTGACGTGACGAAAGTGATTTTCCAAAGGTATTTTTTTATCTTACCTTTCTGTGTGTTTTATTTTATTTAAACTTAAATTATGTCCTTCATGCCACTAGAGGTGCGCAGTTGGGAGTCACGTGTCTCAGCACCCCGATCATGGCTCTACCTAAACAATTCCCATTTAAAACACACCATCAGAATTTTTTCATAATGTTAATTTCTATAAAGTTCTGATTGTGGCGCTTCTGGCACCGTATTATTTTAACGCTCTGTACAATGAAACTAATTTGTATTGTATAATATTTATCAGTATTGTAAAAATGTAAAAGCTTCGAAAAACAGACACCCGCCAAGTGGTGAGAGATAGCGGAGGCTGTAAAGGAGTAAATGCTCCCCGAAATAAATAGTTCCCTTACTGGAGACCATTAGTCACCATAATTACTTCGGGAGGCTGATATCTTACCATCATTAATTCTCAAACACTTCACAACAAAGTTTCTTATTTTTAAGTAAAAACTGTTTCTTTCAAGATAATCAGTTTCGTTGTGTAAGTTCAGTGCGTAGCCTCAGGGGAAACTGGGAAACCTTGGATTGAAAAACGAAATCTTTTCAAACAATTCAAAATTATAATTATTTCTAAATCTCTTAAATAAGCATATCTTCCCTAAGTTACCCATTTTTTAAACACTAATTTCACAATCGTAACCACAGTATAAAAAGTAAATTAATTAATTTTGCATTACAAAATTTTGTTAAAAATAAATCTGGGTTTTAATTTCCATTTAAAAGTTTTATAGTGCTAGTAATAAAAGTAACCATTAAGTGTACAGGATGTGTTCTTATATTCTGTTATTCAGTAAAAGTCTACTTTCAGGGAAATTTTAAAAGCAACAGCGAAGGTCAGTTGTTCTAGAGGCTATCACCAGTTATTCTTATATCACCAGATTCAAATTAAAATTAATAAAACCTTTACCGGTCAGAATTCCTAGTTGTTTTTCTCTCAGCTTGTATAAACCTCAATAAGTATAAGCACAGTTGATACGGTAAAAGTACGCCTTCAGTTAGGTGAAACACACACACACACACACACACACACCAGTAGCGGCAGTCTGCTGCGTTTATGTACTGCGACCCTCAAGATCGTAGATGCGAGACTGCAGTTACTGCCGTAAAACGTACGCTTCCAGTTAACCATTACTCTAACCTTCATAAAGTGTTCAAATTACGCAAAAAAAAAAAATTTAATAAATTAAAATTATAGCAAGTGTCATGTATTTCCTTTATTATCCTTTTATTAATAAAATAATTGCAAAAATAAATAAATAACAACATAATTTTAAATTGTATTGTGAGATGCACGTCGCCTTCAGGGGATCGATTATGTTTTTATGTCGTCATATTTAATTTAAATTATGCCTACAAATATTGTTGTACAGCATAACGATTAAAACGAAAGTTATTAAATACACTCGAGGACTAAGATTTATGTTGCACACGCGTCATGCTAACGTTGGGAGTCGGGTAGCTCGAACAACGTTTACATGTGTTTCCGACCCCTTCAAACCCGAAACCACTCTGACCCAACCACAACGACCCGCCGAAACACAATTTAGTATTCCATTTGCATAACCGCGACCATTTGTCACGCACAATTGGTTTCGATTTTTACGAAATTTCCAATTTTCCCATAACAAACTTTATTAATACCAGAATTTTGTTTAGACTTTCAAATAAAATTATGAATTATATTTTATTAAAATAGATATACAAAGATTTTTGGTTAATTAAAACACAAACAAAATTAGAAATTATAATGCGAACGAGTATGATTTTTCCAACTATAAATTTCAAAAAGTTTTTCTTGTTTTTTAAGTTTAAAAAAAATTCTGAAAGAACTAATGACGGCGGAAAATCAAGTCTAACACACCTGCAATTAAAGGAAATAATGCTGTTTATTTTGAACACAGAACGATTGAAGTAAAACCAAACTTTTCTTCTATGTAAACAGTAATAATTTTGTTTTCTACAATAAAATATAAAAAAATTAAACCTAACCCCCGTAAAATTCAAAAATACTTTTACCCTACGATTTTTAAACCTTATTTTTTGTTCGAAAATAAATCGAACAAAAAACAAACTTTTTTGTAAATTTTACACCAAACATAACGATAATTTTCGGACGTTAAAAAATGTATAGTTTCTGAAGCTAGAAACCACTTGCTACTTCCCATTGGAAAATGAATTATTTCAGCGACACCATGGTAAGATAGCGCTACACAGAAAAGTATATATATATATATATATATATATATATATATATATATATATATATATATATATATATGCACATATATATATACATATATATACGTATGTGTATGTGTGTGCGCGCGCGCATGCGTGTGCAAAATTTGGACAAAATATATTTTAATAATATGTTCTGGTGACACGTTTGTCAACCAGAAAATTTCGTTCACTACAGTCTCAATATGGCGGTCATTTCATTCAAGCATTTGAAAATTCATAGCTTTTCTTTCTTAAATATTTTCGAAAATCTAATTTTACTAACGTAACCAGCGTTAATAACCGCATAAATTAGTATTTTAATTTTCAAAAACCGTTGAAATTGAGAATTTAAATTAAAACGCAATCACGGAAAATTTTCATATATTAAAAGCAATTTGAAAATTTAAAATACCAATATATGCAATTTTTAATGATGTTTATGTTAATGAGTTTCAAAAATAGAGAAACAGAAAAAATTTACTTTTGGAAATTCGCTTACTTAACGTCAGTAGGACAGCTGCGTGTCGCGTTATTTTGTTGTTGTGTTTTACCTACTCTGTATTTAAGTAGTAACACACACACACACACACACACACACACACACACACACACATATATATATATATATATATATATATATATCCTTTGCAGTATATATATATATATATATATGTGGTTAATAAATAATTTAAAATAATTTAAAAAAATAAAAAGAAGTTTTATTTTAAACACTTAAATGTAAAAAAAAATAAAGTTAAAGGCAAAATCTGTTCGAACCTGCTCGAAATCTTGCATAATTTACTTTATGGAAATGGCGACTAATCCAAATTTTAAAACATTACACACATCTTGTCAAAACAATAAAAGTTAGGCCTACCATTAACAAATCACTATTATAATTTCATTATGATACGTTTTGATATCCCCCCGTTTGAGCTAAACCGATTACTGAAATGTTTTTAAATAAAACGTTTTCGATTCTATTTCTTCCACGGAAATCAATGCTACTTTCTCTTTAAGAACATTAAATAGATGTATGCCTACCTACAAAATACATAATGTAAATGGCAAAACTTTTATATGTAGTGTTCGGAGGGGGGTTGTAGTGGTGAATCAATCGCTTAGCTTGCAAGTTCACATTTCATTACACGTCATCTGGAGACGATGTTATTATCTTGTTACGGTCTCAGCTGATGCTATTGTTGGCGTTGTTTGAATGCTAATCAGTTTTACTGAAATACATTTGTACTACAAACTCTTCAGTATAAGAGATAAATTTATGGACTATAAAATATAATTGTTTTTATTTGAATCGTTTCTAAGTGACACAAGTATCAATAAAAAATGTTTTAAATATTCCTAATGAGTTAACGTTTAGTCAAAACTTTGTGTTGTACTTCCAGATATGTATATACGGATGTGTGTGTGTGTGTGTGTGTGTGTGTGTGTGTGTGTGTGTGTGTGTGTGTGTGTGTGTGTGTGTGTGTGTGTGTGTGTGTCGTCGTCGTCGTCGTCGAATCAATATTTCTTCTAGAAACAATTATGTCGAATTGATATAAGCCGGTTTTTAAAGTAATTCAATTATAACATATATATATATATATATATAGGCTATATATATAAACTTACCATGATGACTAATTTTTCATAACACCAATAGCTCATTTTGCAATGATAATGCGTTATTAAATGTGTTCTGCTCAGGTACAGAGCTTCACAAACACTTGAATGTTATGTGAGCCCCAGAGTAACACGTAGACCAAGTGAGAATATGACTGATACAGGCAGAACCTAATGAGTTGAGAATATCATCTAACCTCAACCTCTCAGTTTATTTATTTATTGTTTTTTTGCGATTTTAAACAATTTCTTAAACGCGAAATATTTCACAGTTAAACAAATTACTGTGCTGGGCGTTCAAGTCGCATAAATCACAACTGAAAGCTCCGGAACGCATGACTGGGAAATGCCAGATTCACGTTTATACAACACTTTAATTTTAACATAACAAATTGCAAATGACGACAAAGTAATACATTTGCTTAGTTGAGGCGGATAGGCGCATTTTTTAAAAAAATATGTTTATTCGAGTAAGACTTTGCTTGTACTTAGAATTTATTAAGGCGTATTAGCCTGACAGGTAAGCGTTTGAAAACATATGGACCTAAAGAATGAATAATGAATAATAAAAGATCATAAATACATAAATGTTTAAATGATTTTGATATAGCATGAAATGATTTATTGTCAAGCATAAATCTTATAGTTTATTCATAGGCGAACGAATTATTTTGCGTCCTTTGAAATACTTAGTGCGAAAAGCTTTCTAAATAAATTAAAAAAAGTTAATCCATTGAAATTGAAAAATACACAAAATATTCTACATTATTGATTAATATCATTTGACCCAGAAGTTTTAGAATTGATGAAGTTGATACATATTTATTTTGATTAAGCAATGCCCGGGAATACCGTATTTTTCTTTAAATAAGTTAGAATCAAGGATTACTCTTGCACTGCGACCTTTGTAGATCTATTCTGCCCGCTTCCTTTATATTCATGAGATGCTCAGTTAAGATTCTTCATAAACTTTAGGATATGGGGAGGATTCAACTGGGGTAACTCCCCCAATTCTAATATTACTCTTTGACCCTTATCATAGAATTTGCGCTGAATTCGGCCAAGATTTTTAGCAAGATGTGGATGAGTTATTCACGTGTTTCTAATTAAAACCAATTTTCACCAAAGATGTGATCCTCCATGACTGTTCTTTTGAGTCCCAAAATTATATCATGCTTTAGTGCAGTTTCCGTGACAAGGGGACTTCTCTACATACGTATTACATATTCTGACAATAATTATTCCTTTTTTATTAAGTAAACAAATAGGTCCCCTTAATAATACGAATTCAATTTTGGGGAACTAGTAGATATTTAGGATTATTATATCAGCTGATTAAATATAAATAATAGTTAAGTATCATCTGTTTGTACAGAATCCATTCACCTTTGTCTTATCATTATCATTATATTTTCAAGTGACTACACTAATGATTCTTGTTAAACTTGGTTTTTAAATTAAAACGAATTTTCCTAATTTTTCCTCCTACATCGACTTTTTGAGTCCGAAAATAGTATATTACAATATTATATCAAGATCGTGTGTGGTTTTTCCGAGAAAAAATACATAGGCCTACCTACCTACCTACCTACATACATACATACATACTACGTACATGTAGTTTATACTATATAGGTAATATTCGTATAATGTTATTAGATTAGATTTAATTGCATTGTTTTAATACACTGAATAAATCAATAAGTTGTGACGTGGACTGTGAAGTTTGAACAGCTTCTAATTGCAAACATTGTTCTACCTTCGCCATTGTTGTCCCCAGAGTGTACTCGCGTGAATTCAATCGATGTCTGTCTGTCTGCACGCTTGACTGAACACGCGTGACACGCCCCTGGAAATGTCTCGCTCGAATACTTTGCTCTTCTCGTTTACTTGTTAATACAAATCAACGAATTGAATAACTCAATCTCAAGAGGAAAATGTTGGATTAGATAAAATTAAATAAATGAAGAAGGTGATATAACCACATAGGCCTACAACAGTTGCGCAGTACAAGTATAGAGTGGTTTGGTTTAGCGCTATTCACAAGTTACTTCAGACGTTACACGTTACTTCATTGGCTAAAACTGAACATAGACCGCTAATGGTGGTGAATCTTTTCAACTTTAATTATTATGGTTTTTAGAAAATTGTTTCTCTTAAAGTTATTTTCCTGCACAATAAAGTTATGAGTATTTTCAAAAATTCCTTAATTACAAAAAAAGTAATCTTAAAACATTTTTTACTTTCGCATTAAACTCGAGAAATTGTTTAGCATTTTGTATCGTATTCCCAGTTTGAAAGTGATTGGAACAAACACATTTGAACTCAGAACACATTTGAAGCACGATTTCAACCCGCAATCAGCGATAAAATCTGCGCAAAATAACATTTTAAAAATTACAAATGCCATACAAGAAATACGTCTAAGAACTGAAGAAGTTTTTAAAATGTAATTTGAAATTTAGATTTCTGATTTATGACCATTTTAGTTACAGAATTTAGTAGAAAACTTACTACACTGAAACTTGTCCATCGCATGTATTTGTAATCATTACTTGTAGTTTATAAGTTGTGTTCATAATTTCATTGATATTAAAATGTTTGGCTGTTGAGTTCAGAAATATATCTCCATTTTCAATTCACTATCCGGAAATCGTTTTTGTACTACTAGATTTTCCTTTTAAAGCAATGACCTTCCTGCGGTGCTATTACATTTGTTAAACGTCTTGAAAACATCGAAATAATTTAAATTTCGACTTATGAAATTTAAGTCTCTTTTATCTTTTTTGAAATGTTTTTTTGAAAAACAAACATTCATTTGTGTTTATATACACATACATAATGTGTTTGTTTTATTGGTGATTTTTGCTCCGTGAATATTCCTTTTAAATTAAAATACAATACTTTTAAATAATTTGTACATCACATAAGAGTCATTGAAATAATGTATTTACTTAAATGAAAAGATATATAGGCCTATAGATACTCGAGAGTGAGAACACTGAGAAATCTTGTAAGCGTGGGCTTTGCAATCTGGACTTCCGTTTCCGATTCACTCCGGCAACAGCAGCAGCAGCCATAATGGCGATAAGTACCTAAAAGTCGCAGTGACAGTATTTTCAACACAAACAGACGATGCTGGAGTAGACTAGAGCGGCGCGAGATCATACTGAATATTGTGCTGTCAGTACGATGACCTCTTTGTTCGATTCGATTTGCCTCTCGGACACTCCTGAGTCACTTCAACATTCTGGCAATTGTATTTTTATCTAATTATTCTACCACTGTAACAGCCTAATTTTTCAAAATCATTTTAACGGATTTCGTTGAAATTTCTTATGCCTCCTTGAACTTTCTCGGAATTTAAGCTACGATATTAATGAATTAAATTCAAGCAATTTTATAAAACGTTTCAGACGATTTTTGAAACCCTTACCGCCATCAGCCATTTTGTTAGTGACCTGTGTCACTATTCTAACAATAAGTTATAGGATATGGGCAAACAAAATAAAATTTCAATTTGTTAAACGTTGCTACGTTTTGTCCAAACATCAAAATTTTCCTACATTTTTGTGCACAATAAATAAACACATTTATACTCAATCTATAAACATTAAGCTGGGTTGGCTTTCAAATTGTTAAAAATATCCCTAAATACATATTTTAGTTATGAAAATCGAATTTTCCACAATGATTCCTCCGATCTTTGTACAAAATCTTTATGTAGGAAATATCATTTTTGATAAAATTTAGTCGCATTTTTGACACTATGGAAAAATATAACTCATTCAGAATGTAAGTGCATGTCTTTAACAAGCAAGCAAGCAATTACTTACTTGGATGTTGATTAATATGTATGTTGGGGGGGGATGTACGATTGTTTCGTGCGGTCTACCACATATCGTAACCTCATGTGCAGGAAAGACCACAAGGATGTCTTGAATGTTCTTACTTGGGTTATGTAATCAGTCATTCTTAGTCATTGACCACTAATGCGGTTTTGCGCAATCTATATTTAAAAATGTAAAAATAATAAACATGAAATAATAACGCCTAGCATCCTCGTAAATATATCAATGTTTCTTGCGCATATAATAGAGGCTAATGTTTAGTTTACCTTCGCTCGACCAAACAGTCTAGTACGGAAATATTTAACAATACATTGTTATACGAAAGTGGACTGTAAACATTTTATTTTTGTTTCTTTTATTAATTATTAGAAAAGTCTCCCCTGTAGCCACTGGCCCAACCCCTGATTATGACCTCGTCATAAACAATAATTTCTTTGTTTAATCATTACATACCAAGTGTTTGATATAAGTCTAATCTTATACAATATCGAGAATCTAATTCACATACAAGTAAATGTAAATCCAAGGGAATATAAATAGTTGTACGTGCTGCACTCTGTGGGGAACCTAAGGAACTCTGTTGGTTAATAGACCTATGCTTAAGTAATCATATGATAAAATTAAATTTACTCCATAAGATTAACGTGGGAATTTTGAATGCCAATTTTGAGAAGCCCAGTGGGGAAAATAATAAGATAAAATGTTTTATGACGTAACTGGGAATAAATAATAACAGTTAAAAAAAATTAAAAATCGGTTGTATAAAGCGTCCAGACTGACTTTTATTAGAGTTCATTCATTTTTTTAGTACATAGAATATTATTCTGTAATTGAAACACAATAAATTTCAATAATCTATCTAGTTGTGTATTTTCCTCGTAAAAACTCGTGAACACAAATATTGTTTGTAACTAAACTTCAGTGGCACGAAAAATGCTAGTAAACCTAAAAACTGAACAGAGATATTAAAAGATATTGTAAGACAATATGTGCCTCATATAAACTCCAGCACGTGATACGTGCAAGTACTCTGTGACTTTGTAGGCCTGTAGCAGTGTACTCGTATTAATTTAGCCATTATTTCACAGGGTCATTTAATGACAATTTGAGGTTATGTTACATGTATTTGTACAGTAGTTTGAAAACATTCGTTTAGTAGTTAGTGAGATAGTAAGGCCTATATTTAAATGTGTGTTTGTATGTAAATTAGAGCATGCATAACAATGCGTTTCTTTAGCGAGAAATGTAAATGAGAAATAAATTTAAATAAAATGTAAATGTTTATTTTTTAGGGTCCTACGTGTGTTGTTTTAGGCCGCTAATCTGCCTTGTACACAAAATGTAACCACAGCACGCAACTGTCTCGCTGACGTGTTAACGTACCTGATAGAGGTCTGGAATTACTTTTGTTTCTATATTTCTTCCCGAATATTTCAAATTTTCTACACTTTTAACTCAAATAGCTTTAACCTAGATTTTCAGAAAATATAACTACCAATACATTTGTTCGATTACTTGTGGACTAGTAAATTGTTATAAAAACTTTTTTAAATAAAAAAATCCGAGAAATAGGCAAACTAGATCTGCTTGTTAAATTTTATCAAAATAGTTCATTTAGTTTTTAGGCGATGTGTAAAAATACACACACACTCACTTAAATTAAATACATTTTTAAACAGTTCTTAAATTCATTGAACACTTAAGATTGATGTTACGAACATCACATAACTTCCTATAATGAGAAAGTAAGTAGGAAATAGGTTATGTTGTAATTTCTATAAGAATACATTCCGTTACACGTGGCCATCACTTCATAGCAGCCTATTTATAGTAAAAGTTACAATTTTAACGAAATATTTTAGTTTCGAGAGTTTCACAAAACTACACTTACAGTAAAAAGAAACACATGAAATTCTCTCATTTGGATATAATTGTGCTTAGTGTTGCTGCATTCAATATTTTTAGTTGCACATGATGACACTAGGTGTCGTAACTCGAAACGTAGCGCGCATGCGCAGACTTTAGTTGCGAAACTGCAATCGATGGCGACACCAGTGTCTAGTGAGAGTTTCGTGTGATAGGATTGTTGCTTGCCATTCATAAATACGAGATATTGATTTTGTACTTATGTTTCCGTTTCTTAACAATCGCCGCTATGAAGTGGGGAACTGATACTATAATAAGATTTTTGAATATTTATTCTCAGCATAGCTGTTTGTGGGACTTTAACAACATTGATTTTAAAAACAAAGTTAAACGCAATACGGCCCTACAAGAAATTCTGTACGAGTTGGACGTAGAAGGACTGACAATGGAGGAATTGAAATTAAAAGTGCATACAATCAGAAATACGTACACGAATGAGAAAAGAAAAATCGAAAAGAGTAAAAAGAACAGTTCAGGAAGTGAAGACATTTACGTGCCGAAACTTGCCTGGTTCAAGTTGGCTGATTCCTTCCTTAAACACATCACGGCCACACGCTGCACAAATCTGGTAACTTTAATTTCTATTTAATTCGCATTATTTATACACACTACTAACGTTGTTATAATTTATTGATGCACATACAACTTACATTAACCTAAATAATTAGCCTATTTTAATAATGCACATTATGTCGCAGTAAACTATATTTCATACCTTGGCAATGACTAGTTTTACAATCAAAATTTACTATAGAAGAATATGTTGAAAAACATTTATTTATTTATAGCCTATTGCAATGATCTACTGACTGTTACACTGTTTGATTTATTATTGGTAAACAAATTAATATTTTTATCAAAGATATTCAGTTTGACCAGATACCTACATTATATTAAATTAATATTATAATTTATTAACATTATAATTTATCAATGAAAATACAACTCATTGATGATTTATAACAATATAATATAAATATATAAAATTTACAATTTTATAAACCGTGTGTTTGTTGTTTTTTGTAAGTTAGGTAAGAACAATAACAAACTGATACACACACACACACACACACACACACACACACACACACACACACACACACACACACACACACACACACACACACACACACACACACACACACACACACACACACACACACACACACACACACACACACACACACACACACACACACACACACACACACACACACACACACACACAAATACATACATACATACATACATACATATATATATATATATATATATATATATATATATTCAATTTATCAAATTGTAAGTTTTTGTATCGGTGTTGTAGATCTAGCCTAACTAAATAAAATAGAATAATTTAATTGTTTATGAAATATTATATATAATATAATATAATATATTTATATATATATATATATATATATATATATATATATATATATATATATATATATAAGTTTGTTATTGCTCTTAACTTACCCAAAAACATAAACACACGATTTATAAAATTGTAAATTTATGCATCAGTGTATTGCAGGACTAGCCTAGGTAAGAATATAACAGTCTTACTGCTTATAATTAACTATTAAATTCATGTATAGGTGTGTCACTGCTCTTACCTAACCTAAAATGCAACAATCTCTATGTTTATAATTAGTAAATTCATGTAAAGGTGTTTCACTGCTCTTATCTAACCTAAAACAAAACAATCCCACTGTTTATAATTAGTAAATTCATGTATAGGTGTGTCACTGCTCTTACCTAACCTGAAACAAAACAATCCCACTGTTTATAATTAGTAAATTCATGTGAAGGTGTTGCACTGCTCTTATCTAACCTAAAACAAAACAATCCCACTGTTTATAATTAGTAAATTCATGTATAGGTGTGTCACTGCTCTTACCTAACCTAAAACAAAACATTCCCATTGTTTATAAATTAGTAAAAGGTGTGTCACTGCTCTTACCTAACCTAAAACAAAACAATCCCACTGTTTATAATTAGTAAATTCATGTATAGGTGTGTCACTGCTCTTACCTAACCTGAAACAAAACAATCCCACTGTTTATAATTAGTAAATTCATGTGAAGGTGTTGCACTGCTCTTATCTAACCTAAAACAAAACAATCCCACTGTTTATAATTAGTAAATTCATGTATAGGTGTGTCACTGCTCTTACCTAACCTAAAACAAAACATTCCCATTGTTTATAAATTAGTAAAAGGTGTGTCACTGCTCTTACCTAACCTAAAACAAAACAATCCCACTGTTTATAATTAGTAAATTCATGTATAGGTGTGTCACTGCTCTTACCTAACCTGAAACAAAACAATCCCACTGTTTATAATTAGTAAATTCATGTGAAGGTGTTGCACTGCTCTTATCTAACCTAAAACAAAACAATCCCACTGTTTATAATTAGTAAATTCAGGTGTGTCACTGCTCTTACCTAACCTAAAACAAAACATTCCCATTGTTTATAAATTAGTAAAAGGTGTGTCACTGTTTATAAATTTACCTAACCTAAAAAAAAAACAATCTCATGGTTTATAATTAGTTAATTCATATGTAGGTGTGTCATTGATCTTACTTAACCTAAAACACAACAATCCCACTGTTTATAATTAGTAAATTCATGTATAGGTGTGTCACTGCTCTTACCTAACCTGAAACAAAACAATCCCACTGTTTATAATTAGTAAATTCATGTGAAGGTGTTGCACTGCTCTTATCTAACCTAAAACAAAACAATCCCACTGTTTATAATTAGTAAATTCATGTATAGGTGTGTCACTGCTCTTACCTAACCTAAAACAAAACATTCCCATTGTTTATAAATTAGTAAAAGGTGTGTCACTGATCTTACCTAACCTAAAACACAACAATCTCATGGTTTATAATTAGTTAATTCATATGTAGGTGTGTCATTGATCTTACTTAACCTAAAACACAACAATCCCACTGTTTATAATTAGTAAATTCATGTATAGGTGTGTCACTGCTCTTATCTAACCTGAAACAAAACAATCCCACTGTTTATAATTAGTAAATTCATGTGAAGGTGTTGCACTGCTCTTATCTAACCTAAAACAAAACAATCCCACTGTTTATAATTAGTAAATTCATGTACAGGTGTGTCACTGCTCTTACCTAACCTAAAACAAAACATTCCCATTGTTTATAAATTAGTAAAAGGTGTGTCACTGATCTTACCTAACCTAAAACACAACAATCTCATGGTTTATAATTAGTTAATTCATATGTAGGTGTGTCATTGATCTTACTTAACCTAAAACACAACAATCCCACTGTTTATAATTAGTAAATTGTGTTTGCGCTAATTAAACACTAGTTCAAAAATTGACTATTACTAAACAGTAAAGTTAATGTGTTTAGGCTACTTAAAACTAATTACACATAGGTTCATGAATTCACTTTTTACATACAGTTATATTGTTGTGTTTAGACTAATTATAACTAATTACACAGTAGTTTAAAATTGCACTATTTATAAACTGTTATGTTGTTTTGTTTATGCTAATTAAAATTAAGTAAACACCTGTTCAAAATTTACATTTATAAAGAATTATGTTGTGTTCAGGCTAATTAAAACTAATTACTCACCGGTTCAGTAATTTAGGTTTTTCTCTCTCTCTCTCTCTCTCTCTCTCTCTCTCTCTCTCTCTCTCTCTCTCTCTCTCTACTTACTACAAACACACACACACACACACACACACACACACACACACACACACACACACACACACACACACACACACACACACACACACACATATATATATATATATATATATATATATATATATATATATATGCAGTTTCTGAAAAAATAGTTTACTTTATAAACTATTTGAGAAATTGTTCCCTCATAAATTATTTTTCAGAATAATGAAGATTTATTGGACACGCAAACGTTTGAATCAAGAATTTCGGAAGACTGTTCCGGGTCGGATACACTAAACCCTTGCGACTTGCTGAGCACAAACTACAATCACGCGGATGTTGCTCTGAACACATCGGCTGCTACCTCTGTTACCTGGCAACCCAAAGCCAACAAACACAAAGCTGAGGAGCACCTGTTTAACCACATAAGTAATGTAGTAGCTACTTTGAAGGAAGAGATGAAACCGAAAGACGACGAACTCACCGCCTTCGCTGTCAGTGTTGCATCGCAGATGAGAAAGCTGCCGGAGAAAGACACCATCGACCTTATGGAACAAATCCAAAGCTTGGTATCAGCTGCGCGCAGAGAACACTTGAATAAACAAGAAGAAAAGTTTGCTTTGAAATATAATTTACAAGTTAATCATTTCGAACCTAATTAGTTATTTTTTTTAATAAAAGGTTTTACTTATTATTAGAAAATCCTCCGAGCTAAGCAACGAAAAATAAATTTCTGTACTTTCAATGTTCGTTTTGTCAGTATCTCTGAAGTTAGATGGAAGTAATAAAGTGACTGACTACAAATGTAATTCATTAGTAAATCACGTCGCCTACGTACAGGACTACATTATTATGATTAACAAACATTAAAATAAATATTTTTTATTATTTATATTTTTTTCCTTTTTGCATTAGTGTGATGTTTTCTACTTCACTACTTTTGTTTCGCTTCACTGTTTGTTGTAATCGTTATTTCAAATCTTTTGTATAAATCGAAAATAATTAAATTCTGATATTTTTTAAAACATCGAATAAATGCAATTATACATTTATTTATTTATTTTAGTTAATAAATAACTAAAATGTTGTGTTTCAGAACAGTACTCTAGGTAAGTATGACAATACTTCTACACACACCGTTCTTAGAACATGCAGTGAGAAAGTAAACTTATTCATTACAAACGATTTTTACAACCACTCTGCAAAGCTGGAATACTACGCATGCTAATAACATCAGTAGCAGAATTCCTTTAGGTACTACTCTGCTCAAAAATATAATTGAAGACCCTACTGTTCAGTCAATTCGGTTTATCGTAATTAAAAGAACGAACAAAATGTACCTTTTTACACGTACATTCAAGGTTGTAAATATCTCCACGCTTCACTGACACTGAATCGAATTTTAGGTCCGATCGATTTTGGCAAATCGCAAGAATGGATGACCCATTAGATTCGGCAAGGTCATCCAACCCTGAGGATCACTGGTCGTTCACTCTGTGGCCACGTAGCGAATGGATCTTTTTTGGTAAGGATCGCTTTATAAAATTGAAAGGTCAACGTATCTGTGCTCGACACGCGCGCTGTTAACCTTCCGATACAGATTTAAAGGTTAAAGAAACTAATTTACAAATCAGGAATCGATTTGGGCCTCTTTGTTAATCAAAAAGATTTACGTGACGAGGAGGCGTAAATCTTGGATGATCTGGGCAAAATTGGAAACTTGAAATATCCTGAACGTAATTATATTAGTCGGATATGTTTTATAGGTTAGTTTTTGTTTAAAACTTTATAAGAAATGTTTTAAAAATATTTGCAACACTAATTTTATGTTATAACAAATAGATTTAATGCAAGAATGTGACACGAACTTTCCACATTCAGTTATTTCTAGGAAAATGTGGTTCGAAACCCAAAGACTAATTTGTCAAGATTTGTACAAACGTAACTGCAGCAGTGTAACGTGTAATAAGAGGTTCGTGAATAAATCGATTACAAGCAAAACAACCAAAGTCGACGAAGAACATGGTAGCCTGAACATACCATACTGCTGAACTTGGCCCAATTTCTGTAATTTCAAATTTACTTTACATTGGCTTAGCGATGTAAATATTATTATTACTTTACTAATAATATTTAGCGAGATTAACCGATTTTGAGAAAATAGGTTTTTTCGATAAGTCTCGAACAGGATTTTTCAGGGATATACGTTTGTTTAGTTAAATTTGGACTACATTTGAGCTAATATTGATTGAAATCTTTAGAACCAATTTTGAAAAATGATAAAAGCAAATTTCAAAATTCAGCAGTAAAATTTGAAATAGCAAATTTACACAAGTGTAAATGAAACGTCGTTTTTGAAGTGAAATTATTTTAAGAGGGTTTTAGTACTTTTTGTTCGATTTAAAAATACAAAGCGTCGCGCTTACCGAATACACACAATGTGTTAATATTCTGGAAGTGAACTTAGTCTACTAGTGAGCCTATTTTTGTGAATTCAGAGCTTTGATTTCTGCTTGTGAAATTCTGCTGCTGACCAAACATTTTTTACGTTATTTATTTTTTCTAAATATGTTGAATATTAAGTATTTCAATTACAATTAACGCGATTATACTACATTGCCGACTAAGGTTATAAAACAGAAAATTGCTTCTAGCATTTACAGTTAAATATACTTTACCTTGCACAATTTAGCCTATATCAGTTTTTATTAACAAATATTGTAATTATTAGTGAACGCCGTTGTAATACGTGCCCAATCCAGTCATTACAATTATTAGAGTATTGATATTGACAATGTTGTATATGATTGATGTTTGTATTTGCATAAGATGTAGATAAGTGTCCATAAGTTGTGCATAGTTCCACTTTAGCAATACGATGAGTGCTCTCTCTATTTACTTAAATTGCTTACTACGACTGCTACCTTTTGTTCTTTATCAATAGCAACGGATTGTATGGAGGCAAATGAAGCACATGCATTTTAATTACGGGTAAAGTATTTTATTTGGACTTCTTTTATAAAATGAAATTGAAAGTAAAATCATTCGCTTAGGTAGTGATAGGATTATGGATATGTGAGAAAGTTACTGCGATTAGCCTAGTCACAGATAGGCTATTGTTACAAACACAGTGTATGTTATAGGCTTTGGTTGCAGATCAATGCAGTGGACATAAAACTAAAGGGAGGCGGAAGTACTTGATAATCAATGTTTCCGGTCGGGTGACATTAAAGAGAGTACACAGTATTACAGTGTGATGACCTCACGGGGTCGTTGCCACTATAGCTGCTAGAATTTAACTTCGATATTTCATAATCAAATTACAGTACTGCGTATTTCCACTTAAAAATGAATAATTCTTAGACCCATTATATACATGTTTGTGTGTGTGTGTGTGTGAGATAAAGGGATTCATACTTTTTTGGATTTGGGGATTTTTTGTTAAATTCGAGCGAAAATTTGATAATCGTCAAAACAGATATTTAAAATTTTTTTTTTTAAGAATTTGAAAAAATCGTATTTTCGCAAAACTTTAAAAATATTTTTGCATTAAAGAAACCAGACGTACGTGCAAAATGTCAACAAATCGGTGACTTACGATCAGTGTACATACGTACAGACACACGGACACGCAATTTTTATACTCGAAAATCTGAAGAAAAATTCAGTATCGATTTTCTGCACGATCACCAAACTTGCTTCATACTTCGTAGAACGAGACAGAAAATGTTCTGTACTTGTTAAGTTAATACCTAAGTGTTCTCTGTTTTATACCGATAATTGAGGTTGTTTTAACTGCGTGCATTCCTCTTTATCCATTCGTGGTTTTAGCTTAATATGCTCAGTAGTTTTTCAGTGATTAAATTACACACTATGACCAAATTATTTTCAAATTTACCTTTAACTGAATGTAACATTTTACTGGTTGCCAGACTTGAGTGGGTAGCTGTAACCATTTTGCATAACTCGCGCCCTAATTTGATACATGGGTCTATATATCTACATAAATAAAAATGAATGTTTTTATGTATGTATGTCCGGGATGAACTCAGAAACTACATTAGCTGTTGTGCTTTCGGTCCCCGGAAAGGTTTGCGTCTACTTTTTTTGACGAAAAAAATCAACCCTTAGCTCGCTACAAAACAATTTATGAATGTAACCAATAATATACATATATAAATGTTGTTTCTTTGGGTACGCTTTTAGTATTTTCAACCATACTGCATTACGATACTTGCCCAAGCCCAAAATTAATACAACGTAATTTATGCAATACTATACCATTCATCAGATCGCAGTGAAACTTTGAAAAATTGTTGATTACACTCCTGCGAAGGTTTCTGGCATAAGGTTTTTAACCACACACCATTATAATACTTGCCCAGGCCCAAAGTTAATATAAGTATTTACTTTATGCATTAGTATACCATTCATCAGATCGCCATTAAACTTTGGGAAATTGTTGAGTACGCTTCCGCAAAGATTTTTTGGCATAGTACTTTCAACCACGTGCCATTATAATACCTGTCCAGACCCAAAATTAATATAAAATATTAATACTTATAAATTAATATAAAGTATTAATATAAATTAATATAAGGTATTTACTTTATGCATTACTATACCATTCATTAGATCGCCATGAATCTTTGGGAAGTTACACTCCCGCAAAGGTTTCTGTGTAGTAGTTTAAACCACATGCCATTACAATACCCAGTTCAACTTCATTATTTAGTATTTATTTTTGTGACAAGTGTTACTGTATAACAATGACGTTCGATACATTTGTTATACATTGGTAGATGTGAATAATAAATATTTCATTTATTTTAAACGCCATTATACTACTTACCCAGCCATTACTCAGTCCCTGTTATTAGTTATTACAAAATTATTGTTCATAAGCTTACATTTGCAATGATTTTAATAGAAAATTTTTCAAATATCCCTATAATGTTATCCCAATAATTCCAAAACAACCAGCCTTTCCAATTTAAAAGATTGTAGTTTCCATTGAAGTTGAAATTTACAACGACAATTAACAAGTCGCAGGGTCAGTCGTTAAGAGTATCAGGAATACATTTGGGAACTCCGTGCTTCTCCATGGTCAATTATATGTTCTAGAATGTCGAGTAGCAAAAATCTATATGTCTTGGCCGAAAATCATAAAACGTATAATATTGTTATATAAATATATTAAACTGAAATGAACCTATTCTGATTTTGAAAATCGACTATAATAAAATCGATTTTAGTACCTACATTATAATTGCGTGCCAAGCCGCAACAGATAACAGCTAGTATTGTAAATATAATACTATTTATTATTCAGCTGTTACCGTCATAATTTTAGCTATCATAAAGGATAAACAAATCCTAAAAAATATAAACTTTTTCAATGAAACTATTAAACCTTCTTTGGCCCCTTTAGGGTGTCGAATTCGAAGAATGTTGAAAATTTGTTTCTTTTTCATGTTTTTGAGTTTTTTGTGAAATTACAAGAAAATGCAACAATAAAAATAATTTTACTACTAAGCAAAATTTTTATATCCCCTTTTTTAGGCGATGAATTATGAAAATTCTGGAATAAGTGTTTCAGAGTTTGTGCTTTAAAATTTTGTTTTTATTTTCCAAGAAAATTTAATTACAAATATTTGTCTCTAATATGTATATCAATTGTTTACATTGTTAACAATTTAGGGGATGAATTCTGAAAAATTCTGAGCAATTATGTGTAAGTTTTTAAAAAAATCCGAATTATTACCCCCCCTTCGAATACAAACATATACCCCTTGTGCACATGTACCCCTTTTTCACCCTTTTAGAGGATGAATTATGTAAAATGTTGAAATACGTATTTCATATGTTGACTTTTAGAAAATGTTTGTTTAGTTTTAAGAAAATCCCCCAAAAAATATTTTTCTCAAATGCAAACATCTATACCTACATTTTATACTTTTATTCTTTTGGGGGATGAATTCGGAAAAATGCTAAAGTACATGGAACATGTATTTTTCCAATAAGAACAGTTTTACTCACTTTTATCTCTTTAGGGGTTGAATATTGGAAAAATATGTTCTTATTACACCCATACAAGATAGTACGAAGGTACCTTGAAAATGTAAAGTGTCTAGCTGTCATAATGGTTGTACGCTGATTGTGAGTCAAGATTTTTTTTATATTAAGAAGATTTAACGCTAATATGAAGGTTAAATCAGAATTCCAAAACAGTATATCTTACTAAAGTTATAGTTACTATTTATTTATTTACTATTTATTTGTTATGTAACTATTTATAAATTATGTTGCTATTTATTATAAAATCATATCACGTAAGTTGGACAGCAGCGGGTTGGTTAGGTTGTACGATAATAAATTGTTTTTTTATCACTATAAATTTTAATTTCTATTTTCAAATGTGGGCATTATTGTACTGTGAGTCACACAATATTGTACCTAAAATACACACACACGCACGCGCGCAACACGCACTGACGCACATACAAACGAGTGCGTAGAAAATTATATTTCGTTATATTATCAAAGTGCTATTTGACCACGTACTTCATAAAAAAATCCACTTTGTTAAAAATTCATATATTTTATGAAGTTTGCGGGGATGCACAGACACCAATAAATCATACGCATGCGCAGTGGCTACAAGCCTACAAATACTAATCTTTCTTCACAGCTGTTGTTTTCATCTGTAACTGCTGCGTTTGTGCTAAGACTCTACGCGAATATAAAGTTTCACAATTGTCCAACTTAGCGTTTATACGCTAGAGGAAGTTCCCAAACAGCTTACAGATTCACCGGCTTTAGACATTTAACGAATTTGTAGCGCATACGGAAACAAACATGGACAGGTTAGGTTCAAACAGCTTTATCTGTATCTAAAGCACGTACACTACTCTTTGCATTCTCCTTCAAGATAATTTGCTCGGTATTTTATGTCTTGTTTTCACGTATTTTGCGTGCAAGTAAATCAGTGGAGACGTAAGAAATATGCGCAACAAACGACATAATGCTTCACTCAGTTTTACAGCACAAACAGAGTCAAGTAAAATGGAAAATTTATGGTGCAAAAGCATTACATACAGCTGTCCCGCTGATGTAATAGAAGCGGATTTCCAAAAATATTTTATTTATCTTACCCTTTTTGAAATTCGAATTTCATTATTAAACTCTGTTCGTTGTCAGAATATTTCTTAATTTTAACGAATTTTGAAAATTCAAAGTGGTAATTTATGTTGTTTTTAACGCTGATTACGATGGTGAAAGCACATTAAAAAAACATTTAAGACAAAATGATAATGAACTTTTAACATTTTTAATTGCCGCCATTTTGAAACGTTTGAAACGTTGCTTTTTAACGAACTTAAGCTATAATGAAAAGCGATTTGTACGCTAAATTTGAATCAAATCGGACAAAAATTGTGAATGTGAAAACACACACACACACATACACACTAAAAAAGATTACTATGAAACACAAAAACATATGTGCCTATTTTGCTATAAGATTTTGTTGAAACTGTAGTCACCCATGATGACTCATAACTCAAAAGTCTAACTATTTTTTAAACACAATCTATGGTTCGACAATTAAATAAAACTACTTTTGAAAAATTAAATATTTTTTCTATAACTCTCGGACAGGGTGTATGGAACTTTCAAATATGTACCTACTACAAAAAGAATTTCTGTTAATTTCATTCTATGGAAGTTATAACAAAAAGGTTTTGTTAGTGTTACCATTGTATGTAAAAGTACAACCCTTATTACAGCATATGAGCACTCGCTGCTGGTGACATGTTGCTTCTGAGTGTTTATCTACAGTTAAACAGATAATAGCACAGTGTACTTTCTCAAACTTCTCCCCCGCTGTCCTCCTGCATTTACTTGGACTTTATTATGTTTTTTACAATAGTACCTGTTCGTCTGGTCCGTTTATATCCACTAGTGTTACTCTCCAAATGAGGTCAGAATCCATCATTTGGAGATGAAAACTCGAGTAGGAATAAAAGAATAAACCTGAAGTGTTCCTACCAACTTTTATGATGACGCAAAGAGGATCACTACAATTTTTAAGAAACGTAACATTTGAAGAATATTGTAGTAATTTGTATGAATAAGCGAAGTTTAAGTTTTACTGTTGCATTGCGACCTTTGTAGATCTATTCCTGACCTGTTCAGTCACGGTCTTGGATTTGGAGAGGATCACCCCCACTTCTAACTGATGACTTTTCAGTTTATTATTGAGGTGTTTACGGATTTGTGCCGTGTTTATTTCCTTTCAATTTTACCTCTGTTGAACCTTATCAGAAAGGTTGTGCGGTGGACTGCTGATGTTCTCATGAGAATGCAAGGATAAGGCTCAGGTTCACTGGATATGAGAACACTCGTATATACATTTTAACAACTTCTCAAACAGTGATCTTGAGGTGCTAATTTCAAAGTCCTTGGTCTGGGGCTTACCATGATGGCCGCTACAATAGCACATATTTTCAATGAAATCTTGCTACAACGTAAATATTTTATCATTAAAGAAACAAACTTAACAGAAAAGAATCTTATTATCTGAATATTTGTGTATTAATGGGCATTAAAAAAACCGAGTTCATTATTTGCTGAAGTCAGTAGAAGGTAAATGTGACAAAGTCTTTATCGATATTATCAGTTGAGGTTTAGATAGTGCCTGTTAATGCGCTAAGTACATTACGCATGCGCCAAGGTAACATGTGTTAGCGACTGTTCGAAGCGACAGACATTAACTGATTTCATTTTGAATCTCAGGTTCAACAAACGAGTACAGTAAGAGACTATTTCAAGAGATACTGCGTGGGTTACTTTATCATTGTTCCTATTATGGATATTTAAGTAACAAACTAAATGTTATGGAAAATTGTCAGGTTCGAAATTCACACCACTGTTATAAAGCATGGTATCGTAGGCTACAATGTGTTGTGTAGGCCTAGTACTGACACTTTACATTTATTTACTTTTAAGGTGACACGAGCGACTTTGTAGCTGTGTGCATCAACAGCTAGTTCTGCGAGTCTATCTTGTGATACGGAATAGTGGTTGCTGAAATACCCTAAATCTCTACCAGCTTGTTAGGAGAACGGACAAAAGACCTCTTCTAACTTGAAGCAGATCTCTTTACATTAACACCCATCATACCATACAGAACCGCACTTCGCTGACTCCCTGCCGTTAACCTACAACTAAACAACTCAGAACTAGTCTCTCTGATTTCATCTTTTACGCTTTGGGGAAAAAAATTTGGTCTATTTGACGTTACATTTTTGGCTTGAATTGCTGTCTAGTTCAACTATTAAAATATGATTAAAACTTAAATATGTGAGTTGAATATAATAGCCTACTAGGTAGAGAAATTAAGTTTATTAGCTGATATTTTTACTTTTACCAAGAGTTTCTAAAAATATTTTGTTTTTATTTTTATCTGTTTTGTTGTGTAATATACGCAGCGATCAGAAAGTTGGGTTTCGTTTTAAAAGCATGTGAACTGAATGTTATCTTAATCGTAATAATTTTAGATAAAAACAATTTTTGAGATAATAATTAATTTCTTCTTAAGTGATTAGTTTTATTTATTTTTAAAAAAATTATATTATAAATTTTTTTGAAAATTTGAAAAACACTAAATGGACATATTAATATAATTTTAGATTTTCTACAACTGCAGCTTAATTATTGAATCAATGAATTTTAAAACTCATGAGTTTACTAACACGTTCGATGAATTTAGAAAATCTCAGAGAATGTTCACTAAAACATATTTTGTATAAAGCTATTCTTTAACAACTACCCTAATCGATACGAACTCACTAAATCACCTGTCTTTAACTTAGTCATCCGCTTGGGGGATTCTTTGCGAAAATAATATTAATTGTTGAAAATACGGAAGAGCACAAATTTGCAAAACACTTTAAACTTAGCGCATCGAAGTAAACTATGTTTGTTGTTAAGAAAAAGTTCCATAACATAGTTAGAGTTTATTGTGAGGATTGCTATACAACAAAAAAGTCATTGTAGTTTCAGAAAGTATTGAAAATACCAACTTTAGAAACACTTAGCCTAATGGCTTTCCAAGTGAAAACATACTTTAGCTATCACAGAATGTGAAAGTTTTCTTTAGCAAGAAAGTAATAGTAAAAATAACTGTATTGAAATTCATTCAGTGAATATTGTTTCAAAAAGCAACAAAATAATCAGTGATTGAGAAAAAAAACTTAAGCAAACTTTCGACTTCTATCTAATAGCCTGTAAGAGAACGCAATAATTACGCCAAGTTACAACTGCCATTAATAAGCACACAACTTGTGAAGAGAGCCTTTTCATAGTGTCTTAATAAAAGAAAAAAGTGTTGCTAGAAAGTTAATGTGTTGTCTTACTTTAGTGAGCGTAAGTACAGCTGTTTGTTCTCATTTCCTTATTTAAGAAAGGAATTATCATTTTCTTAATGTGCTAAGCATTTTGTAAATTAGTATAAATTTTGTATTAAATTTACAAAAATTATACAATTGCAACGGACGAAAACAAAATGTTACTGTACAGTAACAACGTTTAGACCAATGAAATTTGAACTTTAGCTAAATCATTATGTTCTTAATTTCAAATAATCGCGACACGCAGCTGCTGATAAAAGCGTAAAGAAGCTGATAGAAACGGATATAAGCATATAGAAGCTGATAGAAGCATATAGAAGCTGATAGAAGCGTATAGAAGCATATAGAAGCTGATAGAAACGGATAGAAGCTGATAGAAGCGGAAAGAAGCTGATGGACGCTGATACGAGGGCTATTCAGAAAGTAGATTACGTTTTTGGATAAAAAAAAAACTAAGTACAGGAAAAAAATTTTATTATATACATTTGAAAGAGGAACTAAAATACTATTTTTCGACATAATCGCCAAACAAATTTAGACATTTGTCATATCGGTGAACTAGCTTTGAAATTCCCGTGTCGTAGAATTCCGCCGCCTGTGACGCCAGCCAGTCAGTCACGCCCGCGCGGAGATCTGCGTCGTCATCGAAGCGCTGTGTTGCAAGCCAAGTCTTCATCTTCGGGAATAAGTGGAAATCACTAGGTGCCAGGTCCGGACTGTAGGGTGGATGAGGGAAAATCTCCCACTTGAAGGCCGTCAAGACGTCTTTTGTTCGATTTGCCGTGTGAGGGCGGGCATTGTCGTGCAAAAACAACACTTTTGCACTCAGTTTTCCTCTCCGCTTGTTCTGAATAGCTCGTCTTAAAAAAGGTATTGCCAAACATTACGAAACTTAAGAAGAGGATAGAAGCGAATAGAAGCGTATAGAAGCATATAGAAGCTGATAGAAACGGATAGAAGCTGATAGAAGCGGAAAGAAGCTGATGGAAGCTGATAGAAGCGGATAGAAGCGGATAGAAGCGGATAGAAGCGGATAAAAGCTGAATGAAGCTGATAGAAACAAATTTCCCAATTTGATTTTTTTATTTTTATTTTATCTCATTTTTCAATTTCTGATTTCACTATCACAAACAGTGTTAAAATTTTGAGTATATTATAATTTCAAACTTCCAGACTACATTGAAAGTATAAAAATAAACATTATCATCGTCAAATTATATTTCTTAATTTAAAAGGATTTCGAAAATTCAAGTGCAATTTGTGCAGTTTGTAACGCAAATTAGATTTTAAAAGATATTTAAAGATTTAAGGTAGATATTTTCGACACAACTTTTGCTGCAGGAAATGCAATGTAAATAATTGTAATGGGATTCTAGGTCTAATATTGTATACGATTTGTAAACGTTCAAAACTAATGTTTCTTGAAAAGTATACGTTATTATTATGGCTGTAAGTGCGTATAATAATAAAATGTAAAGTGTAAAAATTACTAATGATATTCTATTGTTACATAGGTTTTTTAAACGTACAAAGCTAATGTTATTTTAAGCATGTATCCTTTTGAAGTGGATATTGTAGTACAGCTGTTACCAGTATAGAGAGAAAGGACGAAACATCACATCAAATTAGTATTTTCATTACATAATGTAATTAAAAAGGCAATTACAAATCTTATATATAAAATGTTGATGCCTTTCATTATTTTATTTCCTATTTAGGCCTACACAATATAGGCCCTAGCCAAATGCATAAGCTTTAACTGAACTTTTTAAAGCAACAACCGTCATCTGTTCGTTCAAGGTAACGGAATAAATATTCAAATATTAAAACAAACCTAGCGGCAGAATGAACAATTAAATACTATATATATAAGTATTCTTGACAACATAGTCTATTACAGACCAATGCCAGATAATGCCATCCTTGTCATATCCAATTATGGCTGTAAATTACGTTGCTGGCATTTTATTGTGCACAACTTATACTGCATTTAAAGTGTAAAGTTCACGAATAACTGAAGTTAATTGCGTATGAATACGTAGTTTTACTTAATGGTTAAATGCAACGGCATTCGGAAGAAGAAACTCAACGTAAGAGAAAGTCATTAGAAAGTATTATTTGAAATGCAAACAATGTGTTTTAGCAAATTAAATTAGTAGAAAATTCTATTTTGGTTATCTTTTAATTTTGTAAGCGTAACGTAAGAACAGTTGTAAAAACATTGTTTAATAACAAAGTGGAAGTAGTCAAGTCGTCTGGGGTCTGTTTGTTTTGTATTTTGTCTAAATCCTGGTTTACATTTACAAAAAATCTACCTGTATTATGAACCAAAAAACAGGAGATCTAGTCTTTATTTAATATACCTACAAATCTCTCTCTCTCTCTCTCTCTCTCTCTCTCTCTCTCTCTCTCTCTCTCACACACACACACACACACACACGTATATATATATATATATATATATATATATATATATATATATATTTATTTATTTAAAAAATATATTTGTGAAATTTTTCATAAATAAATATAGGGGGGAATTGTAATATCGTGTAGTACCAAGGTATAAGCTGTGATCACTTATTACAAAGGCAGATAAGCTCAGACAGAATATTGTTCCTTGTACGCATTGTTTACGTTGCTAAGCCCAAAACTGGTTTTGCAAACACGGTTACCTGCTGTTTTTATATATATATATATATATATATATATATATATATATATATATATATATATATATATGTGTGTGTGTGTGTGTGTGTGTATGTATAATGTGCTTTTATTCTGTCAGTTTATTTTGGTTCATTTTGAGTCATTTTATTTGCTAGTTCAATTTTATTGTTCAGTATAGGCCTATTTTTAAAAATGTTTTGCTTATTCTTTTTTAATTGAAGTAAACAATTTCATTTGTATTTAATTGATATGTTTGTATTCATTGTATGTTAAAATTGATAACATGTAAGAAATTTGTAAATATTTAGAACTGGAAATGAAGTGCAATATACATACATATACATACATACACACACACACACACACACACACACACACACACACACACACACACACACACATATATATATATATATATATATATATATATATGTATGTATATATATATATATATATATATATATATATATATATATATATATATCTGTATATTCGGCGATGATAACCTTAACGGTTTTTCGGAAAAAAAAAATATATATATATATATATATATATATATATATATATATATATATATATATATATATATATATATATATATATATATATATATATATATATATATATATATATATATATATATATATATATATATATATATATATATATATATATATATATATATATATATATATATATATATATATATATATATATATATATATATATATATCCACCAGTAAAACGGGATGATTAAATAAAGTAAATGTTTGTTGAAAAAAAACTTTTTTAATATTTGTTTGGTAAATAATTGTCTTCCCTAGCTTCGTCAATTCTACTTTCGTTGACGCGTTTCGGAGAACCTCCATCTTCAAAAACTATATCTATACTGATCACCAATATTATGACCCGTCCTATTTATAATTTTCTGTCTCCACCTCTTACCCCTCCTCTATTCAACACGTGTACATTAAACCTGATATGCTCGCTTTTGATTGGCTCTTCAAAATCATACGTTTTTGCTCGCTTCTGATTGGCTCCTTTCAAACTTTCTCTTCAACGGTCGTCCTTCCTGTTAATTTTTGAAAATTTTTAGATTTTTAAACCTAATATCTGCTTGCGACGATATCTGTTCATTTATTATGTTTTCTGCCTTTAATTTAGATTTTAAAATTTCCATGTTCTCTAAAATGTTCATAAGTCTTCCTTTTTCTGCCATATGTAGTATCTTCATTGAGTTTTCTATTTCTCGAGGTATGTGTCCCTCTTTTATTAAATGTGACGCATAATTTGAATCATTTTTGCCGTATTTGAATGATCTTACATGTTCTTTATACCTAGTTCTAAATTTTCGTCCCGTTTGTCCTATGTAGACTGCCTCGCATCCACACTGTATTTTGCATGCCCCATTCTTATTATATTTATCCTTTTCTTCTATATTCTTCTCTTCTTCTATTGTAAATTTTAAATTTTCGTGTATACGATTAACTTAGTGAACGAAAGTAGAATTGACGAAGCTAGGGAAGGCAGATCATTATACTGAACATAGTGATAATAATCCTAGCAGAAAAGAAGAAGAACATAAAAAGAATTACAAGAGTAGCCATTATGGGTACAATACGAAGAAATATTATTATCTGAACACTACGTCTACCAAATGTCCTCAATTGCAGTTAAGGCATTCCTGGAGCCTGGTTTTGCATGACCTCAAACATAGACAGCATGTTGACAGGTATTGTCGCAATCTCGTCTATAATTCGTTGTTTGAGGGCTTAAATGGTTATGGGTGTTTGAAATACTTTTGTTTTTAGGTATCCCCATTAAACAAAAAAAAGTATCCCCCCCAGATGTGTCACTTACTCCAATGCGAAGGGCATGTTGATTGGCTAATCGGTGAGGACTTCTAACCATAGCCTGATGAACAGCTGCGATGTTTTCAGGTGTTCGAACAGTTTTTACACTCCTGCCTCTTTTTTAAGACGTTGATCCCGTTTGCTCCAGGATGTTTATCCATGTTCGAATTACATTATCTGACGGAACAGGCTGGTTACGAGGTATGTTAAAATTACGTAAGAAAGCACGTCGAGTTTACAAAACATTTCCGCCATTTTGATAATACGCTTTCATCGCATAGCCACGTTGTTCTCCCGTCCAACGATCTATTGCAACTAAATGGTAGATTGTGCAGGTGGTGACGCGCCAATAACCATCTCCCCGCTACCTGCCAACTTTGTCTCAAGGCCACCTACAATCATCCCTTTTCATTGGCGGAAACTATATATATTAGAAGACAACTAAGGAAAACCACAGGTTTCATTACATAGCACTGTGAACCCACATAAGTATGGTTGGAGGGTTCACCTGAACAGCATTAAAATTTGCCACGGAGAAATAGTTTGTAGGTTATGTTGCAAGGCAAAGGAAACTGCAGCCATTGTGGGTCCCTTGCGAGCAAGAGGAAAAGGGTGTTTCGCTTCCAGGACCCTGAGGACCTCAAACAGAATGAGCTAGTCAGTGGACTGCTAAAACGTAATGAGGGTACCAGTCTACTGAACTAGAATCCAAGGGACCATGAAACTCCACAACGTCAAAAACCAAGTCTATAATTTGCAACAAACGTAAAAAACGAAAATACGATATCAGCATTTTCAAAGAACTAAGCCGATATTTCTGTTTTTCTCTCGATTTTTTTGGTAATTAGCGACACGTGGCAAGTTGTATTCGGTGTTTAATTGTTTCATTCAAACCTCTTAAACGTGAGAAAGTTAGAAAAATGTGTTGACATCGTTATTTGTTACATTTTAAATTTGCCTTGAAGCACAACAAAATTTAGGAAAATTACTTTTCTTAGCGTTTAAGCAGTTCCAGGCCAGGCAAAACGCCCGTATAACCACGCGTTCAACAATGGTGCGTGTCAGGTTTGCCAACTTTGCATTACAGTTATATACCGTAACCACTGTGCAACCATTTTACTCCAGGCAGGCACACGCAACCCCTCCCCTCCCCACTGTCTGCAAGTCATCACTCGTTGAGAGAAATATTTTCACACTCGTTGTCAGTACGCATTGTTTTTACAACAGTTGCAGACGTACTTATGTAGAATCCGGTGTTGATTGTTACCTACTTTAATTCAATCGTCTCACCAAATAGCCTTTAGGCCTAGGCAAATGTAACTTAGAATTTATGTAATGCTCATTTAATTTCGTGTTTGCTGATGAGCAGAGTCAACATGCAAAAGAAACGGAACTTTATCTTACGGCGTTACACATGAACTTTGTTCACTTAAACAGAAGGCGTACGTGCCCCGTACACGGTAACTTTTAATTGGCCAAAGTTTCAGTTTGTTTTAAGCGCTAACGCAAGCTATATTGAATCTCGAAAAGACGCTTTGGACTTTATCATTCGCCATTCAAAATCATAAAATGTGTGTGTGTGTGTGTGTGTGTGTGTGTGTGTGTATGTGAGTGCGTGAGAGAATGCAACTATCTCAAGCATTCTTTTTCGTTGGTGTTACCATTGATAACAATTCTAAAATTCTTTCTTAATTGACCATTTATCAAACAGCGAAATACGAACACCTTAACAATGTTTGGTACTCTTTAATAAAACTTTTTTTAATGTTACATTGTTTATTTAATACAAACAACTACGAGAGGTTTACGCCTACAAAATGTTTTTTGCTCTTCTTGGAAAGAAATGATGACATTCTTGAAAACAAGCATTTCTAAGCGGCTCAACAATAATGATCTCAAAATATCGAAATGATTGCCGCGGATTTAAAAGCAGGTCCTCTGTGTGGGAAGATATTTAAAATAAATATATTTCGTGTTTTTATTCGTACAGATTTATATTTTCCAATTCCGCTCTCCCTCCCTTATAATCCCTCCAGTCACGTATGCGATAAATCGAGGGATTTGATTTCACTAAACAAGAATTTATCCAGGTTTAGCAATGAAATGACGCTCGGGACCCAGGAGGGGGAACTAACTGACGTTATTTAGCCGGCTAATATTTGTGGTAATAATTTTGGAAATAATATTAAAATCTATAGGAAAACGATCTGACTCCGTGCTCAAGTTAACTAAATTCATCTAACGTTTTCAAATACACAGACATTTTCAATAAGTCGTCAGTTTTGTTAGTTAATTATAGAATTTATGGTTTGTTATCGTTTGTTTAGCCTGTATGGAACAAGACACGAAGTTTCAAGCGTATCATTCAACTCTTGTTCTTCAGTGCCTAACTTAAAAAATAAACTTAATTCTAAGTCTTTCTTACTTTAGACAGTTTTCTTCTTCTAAGGTTCTTGTTTAACGTGTGTGTGTGTGTGTGTGTGTGTGTGTGTGTGTGTGTGTGTGTGTGTGTGTGTGTGTGTGTGTGTGTGTGTGTGTGTGTGTGTGTGTGTGTGTGTGTGTGTGTGTGTGTGTGTGTGTGTGTGTGTGTGTGTGTGTGTGTGTGTGTGTGTGTGTGTGTGTGATTTAGCACGCTCACGTTCACATTTTGATTCAATTTGATTCAAACTTGGCACAAAAATATTATATGGTGTTGGCTTTCACAAGTTCGTTAACCAGAAAAATTAGGTCAACAGTTTCAAAATGGCGGTCATTTCAATTCTTTAAAAATTAGTAATTTTGCTATCTTAAATTTTTTGATTTCACTATTGTGTCAGCGTAGAAAACTGCATAAATTAGCATTTTTTAAAAATTCTTAACAATATCACAACATCACTTGATATTAAGAATTTTTTTACTTCTGTTTGGGTTCATTTTCATAATTTCAGATTATTTTCATTTTAGCCCTAATTATTTTGGTGAAATTAGAATTTTCGAAAGGGTAAGATAAATTTTTTTTTTTTAATTCACTTCCATCACGTCACCGTGACGTGATTCTTTTATTTTAATGTCACATTTCCATATCACTTAGAATAAATACCCATAACGTAATGTACACTTTATAATGGGATAGGCCGGCGATGACGCCAACTTGGCAATGGGTTTTACATTGTGTCGAGGAAATCGCAGAGGCGCGCCTCTTTCCATAACATTTAAAACAAAACAAAGATAATAACACTTAAATACCATTCTTTGTTCCACATCGCGGATTACCCGTTAACTACCGACCTTGCAGAAACAAGTTTTGTTTCATCGATCCGCTGTTGTCTGCGGGGGTTGGGTTCTGTTCGATAGGGGAACTAATTGGAAACAGGAAATTAATGTGAAACAGAACTAATTTAAAGGACGAAACAGAAAGGGTGAGTTAAGCTACGCGCAGTGAAAATGGGACCGTTTCGGGATAAAAATAATCATTAATGAAGATGTAATTTATTTCTTAAATGTGTTTATTAATATAAGCCTAAGAATGTTTACAACAATAATTAGACACAAACAAGCTAAGGGCACAGTGCTGAGATGTACAACTACAAATGGAAACTTTTTTGTCACAAAAGAAAAGAAGCTAAATGGACAACATATCTAAGTGGCTTCACTTATTTCCACCTCTAATTGGTAATAAATGTTGTTTATTTTCTTGGTATGAACAGAATGAATACAAAACTAGTCTGCCATCCTCAGAGGTTCTGACTAAACTTGAAATATTTCTTTTAATGAATTCTGCGTTATATTAATTAGGTGTTAGTGTAATTATTCAGTTACGTTTGGATGCATTTAACTTTCTTGTTCACACTGAAGACACCGTCCCAGCAAGGCCTATTGTCGGTCTGGAACAGTTTTGGGGATGGGTGGAGGTTATACTTTATAATCAATCGTAGTTTGTTTTAGCTTAGTGTCCCTGTGAAGATGTTAGTCGTGTTACCGAAGTGTAAGCAACTTAGTAATTTAATTAGTTCGGTATTTAAGGTGGAAATTTAAAAAGTTCAAAATTAAAACCCACTTTACTTTCTCACAGTACAAAATATAATGAAATTATGGGAACCGTAAAAATAAATTAATTTTTGAGATGTTGGTACCACTCATTTTCTGGTCTCATAAGTTCAAGAAAGTGGGTTATACTTGTGTGTGTGTGTGTACAGGCGTGCGCAATGTACACTAAACTAGTTGAAAAAATTTAATGAACTTTGGTATGTAGCTTTGGTTTGACTAAATTATCTGAAATCCATTCAACCCTAACAAGATTAGGTTAAGTTAGACTAGCTTAAGGTAACGAAAAGTCAAGCAATGAAAAAAACAAAATAGATTTAAGAGGGGTTTGCTCGGAACAGTGGAATCACAAAAAGGACTTTTTGATAATTGTAAAACGTCCTTTTAAAATATTTTGACCGCTGCATGCAAGGTAATGTCTCCCAAATAGCAACGTGCAGTCTGTAGGCCTACAGGGAACAATAATGTTAGTCGCTAGCAGCACGAATCACACTCCAAATATCACGTGATCAGTGAATGCAGTCGTGGCGTGATATGGCAGTGAACTCCATATAGGGAAAGTAAGCAGACATTGTTTTCTTATAATGTTCCCAAACAGACGTGCAACTGTGTTGTTTAAATATAACATACAACCAACGCTACATCCCAAACTTACATTTCAGTGCTTTGATATCTCTTGCGTTTTAGTTTCTGCACATGAAGAATTTGCACATAGTTCTTCAAAAGTTTCCCTACTCATTTCGAAATGTTAACTCAGGCAAATCTCCAAACATTTATAAGTTTTTCGTTAAGTTATATTTTTTTTATTTTGTATTCATGCATCTCAAAAAAAGCGTCTTTTGAATAAATCAAACATTTTACGCCTTTTTGCAGTCTCGAAAAATTTTTAATGCTAAATTTAGCAGATTTTAATTCAGATTACATTAAAAATTACTTAATTAAAAAACGCATAATTAAAAATTGTGTTATATAGGCCTATATATATATATATATATAATTATTATTATTATTATTTGCTTATAGACCCTGTTGGATCACGCAAAGCACTCCGACTAACAAGAGTTCCTTCTAATCCTCCACACCTCCTCTCATCCTGTCCCCATGGATCCTCTTCCGCTCCTCCGTCCATTTTACCCCTGCTCTCTTTGGGATTTCATACTCTGGGACCTTCCAACCGAGCATCTTTCTCCTGTATGCGTGCCTGTCTTCAACGTCTGTTGAGTATATTTCTGCGTCATGTAGGTCTATTCTTGTGCGATCCACGACGTTGTTGATTTGATTCCTTGTATATACTTAAGGATTCTGTTGGCAAATCTCGTTGCTGGGAGTCTACTGATGTGTCCATAGAACCGAAGCCTCCTTCTTCTGATATCTGCTGCCAGGTTCGATATCTTCTCTGTGGTCTTCCGGGAGTGCAACCTGTATCCATCTCGGGAACCTGTTAATCTCGAGCCAAGGATCTTCCTCAAGATTTTGCGTTCTTCCTTCAAAATACCCTCCATAGTAGCTTTTGTGTGGAGTGCTAGCGTCTCGCTTGCATATAATACCTCCGGTTTTATGACTGTGTTGTAGTGTCTGATTTTTGTGTGCGTCGACAAAAATATATATATATATATATATATATATATATATATATATAATTATATATTTAAAAATTCTTAATATAAATAATGCGTTATATAAAAATATTATATATGAATATATATATATATATATATATATATATATATATATATATAATAATAATAAATATTATTATTATTATTAACGACCACTAGAAAAGTGATTTATACGTCAAGATAGGTGCCCATTTTGAGGTTACTTTTAAGTTCATCTTCCAATAGAAATTCTTTAAAAAAATCGGAACACAGACACTTATAAAATGTAAAAGGCCTAATTTCTCAATAACTTTTTAATTTCTTTGTTGATTTATGACAATATCAAGCTGAATAACGGTACCGAACTGATTTGAACAAAGGTATCCCATTCGTCCGGTACACATTTATCTCCCCATTTAATGTTTTTGGTTCATATTTAATTATATTTTACAAAAAAACATTTTTACTTTTCATAAATTCATATTTTCTATAAACGAACGTATCATTTTTACAATATATAGGCCTAAGTAAAATTTGCTTCTCTGTATTGTTGAGTACTCTGGTCATATTAAGTTTCACTTATTTCGCTCTCTACGCACCATAGTTGTCGTTTTTTCCCAAACGATGCATTCGTTGCTTATGGATGTGTCTTTTTATATAACTGTATTTTCGTCCACTATTCATCCTAAAATGATAATACATTTGTTAACATATTGGATACTTATTGTGTAATCTCTACAAGACAGACAGACACCCTGTAACCGCAGTCAGCGACTTGTACATATTGACTTACACAGTTCTGTTGATTCTGTGCTCTCTCCGTACGAGAACGAACAAGTGCTCAACAAACAAACAACATTAAATTTCCCTGCGGGACGCCCATGTTATGTTTTAATAAAAGAGCTGGGACAAAAACCAACAAAGGGTAAAACGTTGTTACACTTTATTCAACTGCTATTTGCCTGCTCCAGTCACACATAGCCTAGTCACAGACGTAGATTAAATAATGTTTTACTATGATGAGGAAGTCAAAAGGTTTTATAAAAACTTATTTCTAATAAAAACTGGAATATTGCAAATTATAAAATAATATAAACTAATAATAGTTTAATATACTAGTAGTTCATAAAAGAGTAGACCTCGCAGTATTTTAAGTAATTGCTGTTATTAATTTGAATCGAACAGCTAATCGTCGAATTAACAGTTAAACATGCAAGTGTAAAAGGTATAAAAAAAGTACAGAGAATTATATAAACACTACTATGTAAGGAACTTTGGTATTTTATTTTGTTTTTATTACAAATTACTTTCTGTAATTAATTAATTTACATAAAACTTTTCCTCTTTTTTGGAAGTTTTCCTCTTCTTGGAAGTAGGCCTATTATCTCGCTCTTGTTTTAATATTTTTTTGTTGACGGTCTCTTGATAACTTGTGTTTGATATGAGATGTCTGGTGTACTGTTGCTGTCTTCGTTTTCTCTTCGACTGTTTCTTTGTAGGAGTAGTTATAATGGTTTGAAATGGCGATAGTTTTTTGATGTTTATATTTTTTAACTATTTTTTTATAAAGCTTAAAAAAGTCACAACATTCTTATTTAGCCCTTCAGCTCGTGCCTTTGACAAACCTTCCGGCTTTCTTAAAGATAAACCACGGTTTCGCTTTATAAATCCGGAAAACCAGTCTTTCCCAGCAGTTCTAAGATTTTTATCTGAAGGATATCTTAATCCTCTCATTTCAGCAAAAGAATAAGCTGCATTTGTCACTTGCATGGGAGTACAACCAAAACCCCTACTTGCTAGATCCATCAACCTATCGGCCAAGTCCTTTTCATCAGCTTCTGTAAAGACTGTAGGGTGACCACTTTTTTTAAATAAGGTTTTATACCCTAAAGCACGTTGTGTTTTTGCAATATACACACGATCCTTCAATGTAGAATTTGGAACGTTGTAATGAGCTGCAGCGCCTCTAATACTAAATGTGCCATTAATAACGCTTGAAATAGCTTCAATCATATTTTTATCACTCCATTTCTTATAAAGACCTTTGTTTTTGTACGTACGGACCATCTGAAAGACAGACAACAGATATAAATAGTTTTTCTTTGCAATATATATTTACAAATACATTATAAAATAAAAATTAATGTGAGCGAAATAACCCCCTTTTCAGTGGGCGAAATAGCCCCAAATAACATGGTTTTACATAACGAGTATTTTAGTTGAAACCGTTAAAAATAACACAATTATAAAGCCGTAGCTGAAGAAAGAAGAAATTAAATAACCTACAATAAAAACATTATCAGATAATATTACAAAATGTGCATTGCACAGCTAAAATTGTTTTGCTATCATTTTGTTCCTATAAACACTACTGTGATGAAATTTACAAACAACAATATATATATATATATATATTTGTTGAAAAGATCTTTGTCAACAAGAAAACCTATTTGAATTTTGTCGAGCCAAACAATCATGAAATTCCTTAACTCTGTAGCCTACCCGTGCTAGTCCTACAGTGAACCATTTATCAGACATTTAAGTTTATAATCAGTGCAGTACGTATGATGTATATTATTCAAAATAATTTTTGAAAAAATACTATAAATAAAGCTTCAAAAGACATGAGTTCATTAATTTATTGATTAATTGTGTCTTGAGAAATACAAAATTCTTTGTTGCTTTATTCCTCTGTTTGTAAAGTCGTACTTTAGTTGTAAAATTAAAATGTACAATAGCAATTATAAAAAGGAATAGTATCACTGTAATGCAGGCAGTTGTTAAGATCATTAGATCAGATGGAATTCGTTTCTCATTGGTTTATACATATACACATCATTCTAAAATCGTTGTGCTTTAAAAATGTCTTCAATATTAATACATTTTAACATCTTCCGTACAGTCAATTCCAATAATATTAAAAGCCTAAATAATTTTAACGACCATTCTTAACGTATTCTATGGGTCTATGAAATATGATCACATTTCATAGTTCTTACATCAATACTTGCTCTAATGGCTCGTTTTTAAAATTGTACAAACTAGGAAAGTTATTTCGCACATCAGCGATGTAAACAAAGTAGGCTTACAAATTAAGATAATTGCACTTGTACGAACTCTGTCAGGCAGTTTACTTGTAGGGTCTCGTATTACTCGTCCAAGGTCACTCCGGGGAACTGGTTCGATTCCCGCCAAGTTCTCTGGCCGCTTCACACATTCCGAGCGTGTGCGTCACGAGTCATTGTGATAATGGAACGTGCTGCTTCGACTAAACACCTTCTAATTATCCACAACTGGAGCACATTGGTTTAGTCACTTTAAATATTTAACCAAAAAATAAAGCAAGGATAAGTTTCTCACTGTACGAAGTAGGTTAAGGATATAAAGAAAAATGAAGTTTATATTTTGAATCACGTATTAATTATATTCATATCCCAGAAATATAAAAGTAGTTTTTACATAGTTATTGGCATGTACGTGACTGTATACATCGCTGTGGCCAGCACTGTATACATCGCTGATGGCACGTTGGTACGCTATAAATCTATTTTATAAGTTAACAAAAAATCGGGGTTTTTGAAAATAATCTCGTACGTTTCTTATCCAATGTTATACCGAAATACCAAAACTAGACGTATAAATGGCTAACTACCAAGTATACAGAAATTACTACAGAAATATTCATCATTTTTGCCAATGCGTTTATCTGCCAGTTTTGGATTAGTCAATTTTTTAATGTTTACAATTATTATTTAAAAGTTATAAGGCTACTCCAAAAAACTAGAAAAGTAAAACATAATGAAAAACAGGAAAATAAATAAATAACAGAAAATTGGTTAAGATATATACACTGGAAAGGATACATATAAATAAAGAAATACTTTAGGAATTATGGTACAGACCTTGGAATAGTAACTAATAACACATAGGAATGACTACGACGGTAAATATTAAAGAAAAAGATAAATACAGCAAAATTAGGTTTTTCATAATATAGTGTACCTATATAGCAATATATGTAGGACAAACGACGAAATTTTAAAACTAAATTTAAGGTCATTTAAAGAAGATCAGAACGAAACAAATTACGCTATACATTAGGATAAAGAAGGCAGCAGATATTAAAATATCAATGAAAATATTAAATTGTTCGGAAAAAGAAAAGCCGTTAAATATTTGGCAATATGTATTAAAATTAAAGGGGAAATGAACAAGTAAAATTACAGGCGGAAGTTACTTTTCTAAATTTAAAATGTTCTTACAAGAAGCATTCAGATGACTACTTGAAAGGAACCAATCACAAGTGAGCAGTTTTATAAACAGGTATCGGAGTGAGGGAGGAAGGGGATTCAGGAGTATAACAGATCAAACCCATATCTGGAGAAGCAGTACAGCAGGTAATTTGAAACGCATCAACAAATTAAAAATTGATAAAGCTCGGAAACGGAGATCAACTTACTCATTTCGTGGTCAGTGCAATATGATACGTCTTACCACAATACACATTTCGAGGTCCGTGCATACTGTAAGTCTTAGCATAATACAAATTTCGAGGTCCTTGCAATGCTGTATATCTTACCATAGTACAAATTTCGAGGTCCTTGCAACGCTGTATATTTTACCACAATACAAATTTTGCGGTCCGTGCAATTTGCTTTACATTAATGATTGCTCCAATAACTTAATACATTTCCCAAATTCAAAACCGTGAATAAAGAAATTTTGTCATTCACAACGCACTTGGTAATACTAGGTGGAATAAAGCGACTATTAAGCAAACCGATCTGTTGTATAGTCTGCGCATTAATATTTCGACGAAAAGTTTGTGTACATTAGTGATGAATAATTATCACAACTTGCATTATTTAATTTGTTACTTGCTTCATTAAGCAGGTTGTTATCCCTTGGCATTGTTACGTGAAAAACGTTTATTATTGAAATAATTCTTATTTATATTATGATTTGGCTATTTATTATAAATTAGATTATAAAGCAAAGTTATATAGTTCTTGCCCATTTTAACGTCGCTAACTTTATGAAAAAAGAAAACATAAGCAGTAAAAGCAAAGCGAGACGTTAAATACACATTAAAGTGAGTTAATAGTTGGTTTTTGCTTTGTAACGGAGAAATACGTTAACATAATAGTGAAGTCAATAGAGCGATAAAATACAACGATTGTTTCAATCAGCGGCCGTGTTTGAATCGATAGTCTTGAAACGGCGATCCGTGTGGAAAACAATTGAACTAAATAGTAGAATATAGAGTTTTTAATGTTTCTTGGAACCGTTCTCAAGCATAGACCAATCGTTCATTGTTCTGTTATCAAACGTTAACTAAATACACCTGCTTCATTCCAGTTCGATAAGTTGGGCTTACAGTAATGTATGGCTAATAATTAAGGTTTGTTACAATACGTGCTAATGCTACTTATTGCATTTTATTATTTTTTTAATATTTATCTTACATTCTTCGTCTATCCGTTCTGTTACTATTATTGAAAGAGATTTTCTTATTTTTTATGTATTATTCTTTTCATTTTGTCCAGTATTACTTATTATTTTTCTGTTTCGAAGGTATTCCTAATATTTAATTGAATATTTTATTATTGTTTTTTCAACATTCTTTTATTCTTTATTTTGAAAATATTCTGTTTTTTAAAAATTTTATATTCACTTTCTTGTTAAATTATTTCCTTCCAATCGAAATAATTGCTCTTAGTCATGTCTGCTACCGGCATTTTTTCGTTCATTTACAATTAATTATATTTTGCTTTCTTTCCTACACACACACACACACACACACACACACACACACACACACACACACACACACACACACACACACACACACACACACACACACACACATATATATATATATAACATATATAGGCTATACATAGATATATATATATATCTTCTTAATCTTCTCTTCTTCAATATCTCGTCGTACTTTCACTACAATTCATCATATATTTTATTATATATTAACTTTACATATCTCTGCTTTGCTGCTGGGAATAATATGTTCTTGTGTATTTATGTGCATTAATATTTGACGGCAATGCGCTTCTAGCAAATAAACAAGAAATGAAAATTTATGAAAATTAATAGTTTTGTTACAAATACGGATCATAATCTGAAAATCTACGGTTTTCTTCAAAGAAGAGCGTAAAATTGTAAAGGCCCAAAAATAAAATTCCTTGTTACACACTGTTTGGCGTTATATACAAGGTGGGCATATGATTAATTGAATAGCATTTTTATTTTCAGAAGGAAAACAAAAACAACAATATATTGATCATAGGAGTGTTTAAAAGTTTTGTTAACAAAGAATGTCTCACGTGATATTATAAAAACGCTAAACCAATCGAGCTTGTTAAGTAACCTCTAAAAATATTTTTACAAATCATATTGCTCCTTCTTTTCTAACGACGTTTCAAGGTTCAGTCATTCCTTTTATTTCTGTTTCTCTCATGAAATTGCCTTCGTATTTTTGCTTTGTTCATTACGTAGGCCTACAACTCTATATCAGTCCTCATTCTGGTTGCACTTATTAATAAATGTTTCCATTTGCATTTGCATTTAAAATTTACCTTACTTTTATTAATAATAGCTCATGTTTCTGTACCCTAATTTGTAAGTGGTAGGCTTACTTATTTTTTGGCACTGTGAACCGAACTTTGTCGAAAAGCTATCAAGAAAATTAACTCGATTAAATAAGTACGATTATGTAAAAAATGTTCTGTTTTGAACAAACCGTGCTAATTGTTATTTCATATTTTTAAATCTTTTATTTGTTGCACACTATTTCCACTGATATGTTACTCTAACTTTGATTTAGTTAACGATATTCTTGTGCTTCTATAAGCTGCATTTTACAAATTCTTGCCATCTATGCGCCGAACTAAATGACACGATTTATGGTGATAAAACTACGTGCACAGCCAGCTAAATAGCTTCTAATTATCTCCTGTGCGTATAACAACACGTGCGCATATTTATCACTGAATTTATTTTAATTCTAAGGTAAAGGAATATTAGAAATTCAAGGGTTCCGCTTTATTACGATAAATAAATTTAAAAGTTTGAAATAAATTAAAAGTTGTATTATGTAAAAAATAGTTTAAGTTTCTTAATTCTTTAGTAGACCTGTAAAGAAGACAACCATTACCTGAAATGTTTGTACATTATTTCTGACTGCAATTTGTTTGTCTAAGTTACGACTCAAATATAATTAGTATTTTTGAAATGAATAATATTTAAGTATACAACCAGAAAGAAATCCACTAACAATAGTTATAGTTATCACTAAAAATGTGCTGGACTAAATCTATAACGAATAATTTTTAAACATTATGGTCTTTATACACGTCTGTTACATTAAAACAAAGATCCGATATTATATGGTTATAAATTTAACGTAAACTTCAGAAATACATTCCGCTAGCCTAAAATATTAATGAATATTATTCAAAATCTGTTAGCCTAAATCGCTTGGGTATTAGTTAAAAATCCAATAGCCTAAATCATTCAGATTAGCATAAATAGACGAAATATACGTAATTGCATAAAGCATTATAATTTCATTAGATTATTGATTTTTATCCACAATCTGCATTAAAACTTTAGCTTAAATATGAGTAAATGTTATTGTTTGACGTCCGTATTGTAGTGTACGGTAAAGACGACATTGAGTGATTATTTTTGGCACGTACTGTACAAGTATTGTGAGTGATCGGTAAATATAAGAGCGTGTTGACTGACAGTTAATGGCATTAAGCATAGACAAATTAGTTACACGAGGTCTTGCCAAATGTGATGTTCGAAAACACTGGCATTCATCTTTTCACTACTACTTGAAACGGGATATTATAGAAAGTATTGTGATATATTAATAGTATAATATTGAATGATAAATTTTATTAATTATTTAAAGCTAAACTCAATGTAGTCAAAAGAAAAATCTTTTTATTTTATTTAAATGAGTTATTGCAACGGTATCAATACTGTTTACAAAAGTAAGTTATAACTTGACGTATTTTCTTACAATTGTTTGAATAACATATTTATTAACAAATTTTCTTTGGAAAATGAGATATTAAAGCAGTAATAATGGTAAGACCCGAAAAAAAATAAATAAATTGAGCCAACCCTGACCTCTAGAACGTGTGTGTGTGTGTGTGTGTGTGTGTGTGTGTGTGTGTGTGTGTGTGTGTGTGTGTGTGTGTGTGTGTGTGTGTGTGTGTGTGTGTGTGTGTGTGTGTAAAAGTTCAAACATACAAGTATCTTCTAAACGAGAAAGTAAAACATTATGTAAAAACACTACATAAATTTACTTACTTTATCTAAATTGGTTATTCGGATTTTAACTTCAAATTCATAACTCAAGTCTTGGTACAATAATTGTTAAAAAATCTATTTTTTAAATTCGTTACACTGGCGTGAGCCATCATCATTTATAGTTCGTTGTATGATGAGCTCGTTTTGAGAATTTAGAGCAGTGTTTTGCTTTTTGTGGATAGGCGACAGGATCTTCGACATTCCGCGAATATATTCGAGCAAAACTGTAATGTAAATTATTAGAATCAAATTTGACAAAAAATGGCAGAAAGCGAATGTTCTAATAAAAAAGAAAAAATGTTGCTGAGATGTGTAGAGTCCTATAAATTTTATTGAAATTCAAGTAATCTTTTTAACATCGCCCGCGAGAAAACACACACACACTAACAAAATTCTTTTAACAGTTTCAAAATGACGACATTATTAATTCTTTGTTTTAAATATTTTTGAAAATCTTTTTTGACTATCGTAATCAATATTGAAAACTGCATTAATTACTATTTTGGATTTTCATTTTCCAGTGAAATGAAGAAATTAAATTTGACGGCGGTCGTGGTTCTCTTTCTTATTTTCAATGTAATTTACTTTAAAAATTGTAAAATAAAGAAAAACACTTTTGGAAATTCGCTTCGATTACTTAATATTATTATGCATTTGTTATTAATATTATATTAATTAAATTGTTTAAATTATTGAACGTGTTTTCACATTTCTATTAAGTCCACTTTTTCGACTTAAAGGCCCAGAAAACGAATAAATTTATGAAAATCGATTTCTTATGATCACATTACTTGCGAAACTGAATAACGAACGAGTATAAAGCTTTTTATCAAATCCGTTATACGATTTTAAGTGTTACAGAAGAGGCAGATCGAGGAAGGTTTGACATTAATCAGCTGCTAATATGATGACAACATTTGACCTTTGAATGACCTTCATTACACATGCGAGGCTGTTCAACATGTGTAAGCCCATATATCAAATCAGATGTTACGGATTCCAGCAAATGACCTACAAACAAGAAATCTAGAATTGATACGTTAAACAAGCACTGTAAAGCAGGTCATTTGCGAAGGGGGGGTGACCCCGATCCAAATGCCAACTCGGCTATAAAGTACTTTTTTAAATCGGCCAATGAGCTTACCTCTACGTTTATATTGTCACAAACAACTATGTTTTAATAGTTTTATTTTACAACGGTTTTTTGCAAATCTGAAATTATTGATTAAAGTACCCTATTTTTTTTGAAAAAACTAATTTTTAATAAGATTAACCTTTTTTGTTTAAAATTAAAAACACACATAAAAAAATAATTTTCTGATTTTACAATTTTTGTAGCACTCATTTCACCATCACAAGCAGCATTGAAATCTACATACATTAGTATTTTAAACTTTAATTTGCTGTTAAAATAACAAAATGAACCCTGACCGACCAATAATTAAATTTATTACTTTCAACAGATTGTGACGTTTAAGATGCTAATTTATTCAGTGTGCTGATTAAGAACGCTATTTACGATAGTGAAATCAGATTTTTAAAATATTTATGATAAAAAAGTTATGAATTTAGTGATTTTAATTGGCTACCATTTTGAAACTGTAGAAACTAATTTTGCTGTTTAACGAAAATCGATGTTGTTCTAATTTAATTTCACTTGGTTGAATTTCTTTATTATTATTAAAATATGTCAATTTTTTAATTATACTGGAATAACATTATTTTCTTTAATTGGCCAGTAGTGTAACACTACACATTTAGTGTTTACCCAGTACACTGCGTAGTATTAGGCCAACTTTACTGAAAATTGTATGCTTTCTATTCACGAAACGGTCGAGTTATGATATGACGAGCCTTACAACCAATATTACAGAAAATATCCAACAACTACAGAGGTCGCCATCTTGAAACGAAACGGAATGAACAAATCTTAACGTACGTCGTTCGGGTTTTAAACAAGGTATGTTTGTAGCAAATTTCAAAACAATTGGTCACTGAGTTTGGCCAAAACTGCGTAAGAACACAAAAACCAAATGCCGTAAGGTCGCTCGGTTAATTACAGTATAGGCCACTCGTTTCCCACTTCGTGTATGTTTCAAATTATTATACTTTCTCGTTGTAAACCGTAAGGCTAACAAAAGCTTGAACATAGGTGTATTCTTTACCTAGTAAAAAATTATTTCAAACTTTTTAAATCTATCGTAATGCTTCATTTTGATTTTATCAACTTAACCATCGTTAAAATTAACATAAATTAGCATTTTTAATTTTCAACTTTGTTTTTAGTACAAATATGACAGCGGTAATGACTCATTTTTGTGATTTCAGTGAATTTGGAAAATATGATGACATGCATTTTTAACAAAACGGTATTTCTTGATGATGATAAACGTCCATGTGTCAATGAACACATTATAACACTTTATAATCATTATCTTTAAGTTTTTTATCTTTTCCTTTTACAATAAACAAAGCCAATGTCATTTATTCAATGACTAATGTTTTCTTCGAATCTACAATCAGCAAATGTACACATAAATAACGGCAATTTTCCTCAAAAGTTTATTTAATCATGTGTACTGTATAATTTAACGTATTGCTGTATAGTTCCTGATGTACAAGTCCATCGGTCAGTGTACGTACTATATTCGTTTCGTCACGTTTATGTCATTTAGTAGTTAGGGTAAATTAATTAATGAAAGTTTTTACGGATTAAGCGAGGCTATTTACATCCGTCCATAAAGTGAATGAAGGCTATCTGCTTTCATCAACAAACTACAAACATTAATGGCTAACTGCAATAGAAAATAAACTAAGTACTCTGTAAATAAAAAACCATAAAGTGCAACGGAAACAGTGATGCGAGGGTGGAGATAAACAGCTGATTTGGCACCACAGCTGTTGCCGTCTAATACTATTTCTGCTGTGCTGGGGTTATGTTTATTGCTATTTTTTATTTTTTACTATGAATAATTTCTACTACGGTTATGTTTAAAGTAATTGTTTACTATAAATATAAAAAAAAATTAATCAGTATTAATTAGTAAAATATAGGCCTAAATATGTATTTATACGAGGAATAAAAATCAACGGAAGTACTACCGCGAATATTGTTATTAATTTTATTTTAATTAGCAAAACATTTAGAATTAGATAAGTTTTAAGAACTTTAACAATGTTTATGACTTGTTGTGAGAGGTAAAGAAATGAATGAATGAAAATGTGTTTATTTGGGGCGAAGTTATAACACTCGTTCACTTAACACTGGACAATAATTGCAATCCGAATAAAAACAAAAAAAAAACATTGATGACAAGTACAATTAGGAATACTATGTAAAACACAAAATGCATTTTTAAAATAAGAATATAAAATTAATTTACAAAAAATATAAAGAAACATTAAGGAACTAAAGAATTATTAGAAAACATAAATGCATAATACCATAACTTGAATTTAAAATAAATATATATATTCATTGAGTGAAAATTAACAGTGAAAATGAATAGTGAAAATTAAAATTAATATTCATTCACACAGGTATCACACAATTAAAATGGCATACAAATATTACGTACAATATTACAAATACTCGATCACACATATAGTCATTCATATTGTCGTATGAATATGGCAATCACAAATACAACAATTTTTATTGTTACAATTTTATTGTTTTGCAAACTGGCCCTACAGACGACAGATTTTTATTTCCTACAAGAGTGTGTTCCATAGGCAGCAGTAAGGCTTATGAACATAACACAGTATTATGATGTAAGTGTAACGTATAGTGCCTTGTGTACTTTGCCAGATAAGTAGAGACACCAGTAACTACAACACGAAACGGTCGCAAATCATTTGGTGGCCTATTAACATACCAAACAATAAGGGCTAATTCGGGAATCGCTTTTTAAATTAAAAATTGGAAAACATTTTAAAACCTGCATTAACTATTTGCCCGCTGCACACAGGGAGCTAAGTAAAGGGATGCCACTCGAAGCCAAATGCCGTACACGTGAGTAATCTGAATAATAGCGAATTTATAAAAGAATTATTCTTTTACCCTTTTCGAAAATTCTGATTTCACCATCACAATCGACATTAAATTTTGCATATATTAGCATTTCAAATTTCAAATTACGTTGAAATTAAGAAAATGAATCCTGAACGCCGTCAACAAATTTCTTAATTTCAACGGATTTCGAAAATCAAAATGTTTATTTGCGCAGTTTTTAACGCTATTTACGATGGTTAAATCATATTTTCGAAAACATTTAATAGAAAAAGTTATTATTTTGTTTTACTGAAATTACCGCCATTTTGAAACTGGTAAATTAACTGAAATTAAAAACAAAACTGTACCGCAAGTAAAATAAAATAGGTAACAGGCATACAAAGAAAAAAGTGTGAAAGTTATTGAAAACCATTTACGATTACATTTATACTAACATATCCCTTATTAATGTGAAAACTGAGCTCGAACATTTATTGAATTCGGAGAATGTGGTAAAGAGTTTTATTGGGAAAGACAATCTGATTTGTCGCACATGACAGTTGTGTGCCGATGATAGCTATTCTTAGTACTTAGTACAAGTGCGCACTTCAGTTTAAAGAATAACCAGAACATAGTTAAAATAATATAAACCTAAAAGTCTATTCATTTTACCAGATTGCTTTTATTAAAAGTTGTCTTGATTATCAAATTTAAAATTAAACACAAAATTTGTTAACAATTACATAAAGAAACCCCTTTGACACAAAATGAAAAGAAACTAAATTGATATGAACAGAAAAAGTTGATAGTCAACGTATTTTACCTTTTCAGAGAAAGATAAAAAGGGAGTGTTACTTCTGTTTAGTATTCACCTGAAGATGGTAGCTATGTGACCGAAATGTACAAGTTTGGTATTTATTTTGTTCATATTAAATTAGTTTCTTTTCATTTTGTATTTGGTAGGCCTACATGACGCCACAATCCTCTTTGCATTTATTTGCAAGTTCAACAGTGTCACAGTAGCTTGTGCAAAGTGAGTCACAATCATAGAACAGGAGCAATTTTTGAGAACAAAAATCGTGTCAATTTCATGAAACATTACTCAAAATCTGATCGCGCTGTTGCACGCTCATGCGCTATCGGTGACTTAGGGTTAGGGCCTAAAGCAGCTCCAGTAGCACGTCGCTGAGGAGATGGAGAATTTTGTTTCAAATTACGAATAAGAAATCAGTAAATCGTATCAGTAACCTGATTTACAGATACGGCGCAGGTCCAAAGAAACTGATTGAATTTTAATCAGGTTTCCTTCACATCTCCTGTTTCAGTTCCAAAATATTAGATTGATTGTAAAATTCGATTACCTTGAGTGTTGTATATCCCCTCATCTGGTATTATTCAAAAAAGCCGTATCCTACATAAATTGGATTACATTCCTTCAGCAGCCAATCCTACGCAACGTGTCTCCCAACCCCTCGAAACGTTTAGGCGTGCAGCTGTGATTTTTAGGTTAATTTTAGTTAATTATGTTATTTCTGCCAAAAAAGGAATTCTAAAGCATAAAAATATTTAATTAAAATCAATTAGTTCCTTTAGTGACTTGGGAGTGCACACAGATACCTAATTTGCATAAGCACCCAAGCAAAACTGCTTTTTTGGGTTCAAAAAACTTAAAAACTCTACAGTGAGTCTGATACGATGAAAACAGTTTTTAAAACATTTCTGTATTTCTAATAATTCTGTCTTAAATTGTAAAAAGTTTTAAATCTGCAAAAATTATAAATTTGGTTAAACATTATTCCTGACTGTAGTCGGGATATTGGATGAGAGACTGGAACTGCCATCAAGGTAAAATTCAGCCCCGGGGTCTTGAAATGACTTTATTACTTGTTAGGGTTTGTATCATTAAGGGTTTCAAAACACTTAACAGTTTTCAAAATTGCGTCAGTTACAAATCATCATAAAACGTTTGTGTTAGTGTTTAAATTTGATTTCACCGTCAGTTTTTAAAAACTAAAAAAAATATAAATTTTGTTTCTTTAAAATCCTCTCAATGATTTTAACAGCGGTCACGGTTGATGTAATTTAAAAGTTTGAAATGCTGATTATAAAAGTGGAATCAGAATGTTTTGAAAGTTCTCTTTCATTACGTCAGCGATACAGGCGCACGTTTAGATTGTTTCTTATTGTCATTGAAATTTAAAGACGAGTTAGTTGCAATGCAGACACAGTACTCAAGAATAATCATTAGATTTGTACGTTACATTCCATTACAATCGTAATAAATATCTGTTCTTATTTACACTTGATTTAGTCCTCTTTACAAAAGCATTTTCGTTTGCACACTATTTTAGTGGTTTCTTGTTGTCATGCAGCTGTCTTGTTGTCATGATATAAGCGTTTTATTACGAATTACTAACGTACGAAGTACTATTATACAAAGTACTAACATACGAAGTACTAACATACAAAGTACTGACATACAAAGCACTAACATACAAAGTACTAACATACAAATACTGACATACAAAGTACTAACATACGAAGTACTGAAATACGAAGCACTAACATATGAAGTACTAACATAAGAAGTAGGGCCTAAGTACTAACATTCAAAGTACTAACATACAAAGTACTAACATACAAAGCACTAACATACAAAGTACTAACATACAAATACTGACATACAAAGTACTAACATACGAAGTACTGAAATACGAAGCACTAACATATGAAGTACTAACATAAGAAGTAGGGCCTAAGTACTAACATTCAAAGTACTAACATACAAAGTGCTAACATACAAAGTACTAAAATACAAAGCACTAACATATGAAGTACTAACATACGAAGTACTAACATACGAAGTACTAACATACGAAGTACTAACATACGAAGTACTAACATTCAAAGTACTAATATACAAAATATTAACATACGAAGTACCAACATACAAAGTACTGACATACAAAGTACAGTACTAACATAATTTCGAAACTAACAAAAAATGAAACTCGGCACAGCTTAGACACTCAGATTAGATTAGTTTTTGGAAGTAATGGGAATGGCACTGCGATCAAGGTGCCGTCAGTGATTTTTAGCAATCCTCAGGGAATTAGAAGCCAAATCCCTTTGCCTCTTGTAGGCCTTGCAATCATAGGTCTACAGTTCCTTTTCCTTCCTGCATAACCTCATACTCTCTCTCCGTGGTACACCCCTATCCAGTTCATGTGTCCCTGAGACTATAGTATCTTTTAATATGTCCACGGTTTCCTTGAGTTGCCATCTCTACTGTGCCTCTGATTACTTCTAGAGGGACTTCTGTCTCTAAGGTTGTCCCATCTTGCCTTAGTATTACTTCTTGATTGTATCTCTATTGTAATCAGTATAAAATCTACAAAAATTATAATTTAAGATGTTCAATGAATCGTAAAGTTTTCAGTGGTTAATTAAACAATATTCACTTTATTTACGATGGTGGAGTTAGGTTTTCCTTTAAGTGTGAGAGTAAACTTTGCATTTTTTAACTATTTGAATGTCTGTCATTTTAAAATTAATTAAAAAGCGAATTTTCCTGGATAACTAACTTGCCCAAACACAAATTTGTGTACTATTGTACTAATTTCATGTTCGTCGGTTTGTGCCTTACTATTCCTTGCTTTGGTCCCAAAAAGTGATTTTCACTTGGCTGTCTGTCTGTCTATCTGCCTGTTTTTGCACATGGCTGAAGATTAAATCAAATGTAGTATATTGGTTAGTTATCGTTTGCATTTTTTTTAAATTAAAATGTGTTTTGAAGCATCTTTGTTAAAAAAGGGATTTCTTCAAAATCAGCTTTAACGATTTTGATCAAATTTTACTGAAACATAGTCTATAAGTACTCAATCGAAACAGCCCCAAAAATAAAATTCAGGACCTATTACATAAAGTGAAATGCACAATGTATTTTAATTACACAGTATTACAGTGTGAAATACATTTACTATAAGTTCCGTGTGAAATACACAGCATCTGCTTAATTAATGAAATAATTAATTTCATAAGATTATTTCTTTGGATTTTGATTAAAGTTTGGTCAAATATTAAGCTTTATAACTAAACTCATTGTACAAATTTTGAAGTAAATGAAATTAACGGGTCGCTAATAAATAATAAAAGCGTTCACTTTTCTATTTAAGACATACTTTAATCAATTTGTTTTATTTCAAATTCTAAACAATAATTTGAGTTATAAATCACATAAGTAGTCTAATAATATTTTGAGCAAAAATCTGATCCAACATTAAAAAAATAATTAAAGTTGTTTAAAAAAATAATGTGTGAAAGAAGTGTTTTCTACATTTTTTTATGATATTGAAAAAAGTTAACAAATTCGTTTTGTTCAACTATTTATAAAACAACAATAGCCTTAGAATTAATGGTCTTTAAAAGTGTTTGATTACGTTCGTTTAGTAATTTATTAAACTGTCAAAATTTTCTTTATAATTAATTGAGGATCATTGTACTGAAAGCGATATAGAGCCTTTTCGAAGAACAGTCTGATTACCGGCGTTAAATAGCGGCCATTAAGAATTCAAAAAGACAAGAGCAATTTGGTGATGATGGATCACCCTGTACTTGGCTGCCGAATGATAACTCACTTCATTAACGACAGAGTGCAGAGATGTCTGTAGACTGGTAGCTTTCTGAAACTGAATACCACGTCAGTGATTGTAAGCTGCATACGTATAATTACTTTCTGTCATATAGGCTCTAGGCTAGTCCAGATAAAATAATGAAGAGTATCTTCCAAGTCGGGGATCCCCTTGGATGAGTAGGGAGCAGATATTATAGTAAGACTAAGTTCGTAATGTTGGTACGACTTGATTCAAAGTAGGAAGAAAATCTATTTTAGTAAATAGCGTGATCATTTTGTTCCGCAGCAAAGTGTTAATGCAGTAAAATCAGATTTTTCAAAAAATTAAACAAAAATTATGTTTGCTACATTGTTACTTTTTTGTAATTACATTGGAACATTAGTCAGTGACTGGAACATTAGTCATCACGTTACAGAGAATTTTAACAATATTACTAATTTCTAGCATGTTACCCATAAGAGTGAGTTCTTGCAGAAGCTTATCGTTGGTCACACTCTCAGACCAAATACCTTCCTTTCATATTTTGACACTCGATGGATTGTCTATTATTCAGTTCTGTTACACTGTGTAACGCAGTTTTAAAATCCAATTTTGAAAATGAAAGTTTGTTGAACACTTGGCGTCACACTAGTCTTGCCGCCAGACTGACAACGAGGCTTGCTTATCTTCGGAGTTAAAGAAGATTTACAACAATACACTTAAACAGCAATGCACTGACGTATAATATACTCGCCCATAAAGCTTTGTGCCTAATACAGACGGACGGACTGTACGGGAGCAGAACAAAAGAACGTTCCAAGGACTCCCCAGTTAGAGGCCACTGGAAGACCTTGTCTACTTGCAAATCAACTGCCACTTCAAACAATTGTTTTTGCTGGACGTTGTAAACTTTAGGTCATAATTTCGATTAATCGAAAACCGGTCAAGGCGAGGCAGACGCTGAGTTAAGTGCGCTTTTAAAAATCTGCTTTCTTCTGCACACAGCGCAAAACATCCAAGATTTCAGATAAGAGGGAATACGAGCAAGCAGTTATCTGTCTGTACTTGTGTGAGTTTTGTATCGTACGTAAATACGTATTCTTGTTTCGTCGAGACAAACAAAGACTCAGGCTTACATCTAATTACAGACAGGGCCCATCAATGTAGCGAGACAGATGAGTGTCTTACACCGTTAAAACATGATAGTTTGAGTTTTTCTGTGCATTGTGTAAAAAATAATATTTATATAATGGGTCAGATTTGAGTGTAGAAAATAAAAGAATTGATGACTTACGAAGTCGTTTTACATTTTTAGTTGTGTAAACGCTTTTAAAAGTAAACGCTTGTAACGTAATCACATCTGAGGCTAATGATTTCTACTTCCGGTAGTAAAAAATACGAGTTTTAAAACGTCTGCTCAACTTCCTGTTGGAAGAGAAACGCCATTGTGTAAAATCTTTTAGCTTGAAAGAAATGATGTGAAGATTTTGTTAGATGAAAGATTACGTCGTAAAAAATAAAATCTGTTGAAAAGAATAGGAAAAGTTCACCTTTATCAAAGCAAGCCGTGTGACTTTTAGAATTTCGTTTTAACTTTTTGATTGAGAAATTTAATTGATCAAAATGGTCTGTTTTCTTTAACAAGTGTTGTTCACGAACAGCTGGCTAGAATATTAACTTTTACGTTTCCAAGCTGCAAATTGCAACATGTCTTCCAAATTCCGCAAAGGATGACTCCAAAAAGAAAAGAGGAAAGCCTAGTTTGGAAGGTGAAGACAAGCCTACAAAGAAAAATAAAAGTAGTATTTCTGTACGGCCAATACCAGATGTCAGATATGATAATGTAGGACACTTACCACTAAACAAAAACTGTTTCTTTCAGTATTATAATAAATAAAATAGACAAACTTGAAAATTTAAAGTGTAAATATGTTAATATAATTTTTATATACACCAATAAAACATTAAATTTACAATATTTTATGTATATATAATAAAAAGTATACTGGCTTATAAGTAGATTTTGTGAACATTCTCAAGACAAACATGGAACAGAATATTTTAAAAAGGTATGTATTTTAAAATGGTATGTATTTTTTCATTAATTTTTAACATAGTCTAAATGTTTCAAAAGAATTTCATGAATTAATAACAATGAAATAACACCCAGAAAGTCCCATTGTTGTCCTTGAACAACATTCTGTAAAAATTACCAACATGAGAAAAAAACTGATTTTGTTTTCTATTACGTTATGGCCTATTACTAACATAAAACTAAAAAAAAAAATATTCACATAGGGTTATAATTTCGGAAGGAAAGGTTTAAATAGTAAGATTTGTTTGAGTATAAGTAAGTCCGTTGGTCCCAAAGTAAATTAGTTTAGGCTCTCAACGTTTACTGATACATACTCGTACATGCAGTACAACAAATAACCTGCAAATCACTGGTAAGTTACGTTTAATTATCGCAGCACGTGATGAAACCAAACTTCCATTAATATTTTTTTACTCTACACTCTTTAGAAAATATGTTTTCACCACTGCAATCAGAGTTAAAATCTGCTTAAATTATCATTCTAAACTTTCAAAGTACATTGTAAATATGATAATAACCTTAACAGCCATCGGATTAATTTTCGTATTTTAAATGGAACTTGAAAATTATAATCTGATTATAATGGAGAAACCCGATTTTCAAAAAAGCGTAAGATAAACAAATTTTTAATTGTATACTTTTTGAAATGGTCGCCATTTTGAGTTGGTTTAACGTTTTTGCAGGTTATCGAGCTTGTCAAAAATCATGTTTAGGCCAACTACAAGTTTAAAAAAATGTATTTGAACTTGAGTGGAAGAATAATAGTAGGAATTACCTAAGGAAATCCTATCTTATAGTCTGTACAATTATGCGATATTAAAATAAGACAAAAAACTGTATTAACATCATGTCATCCATTACAAGTTTTAAAAAATGTATTTGAAATTAAGAGGATGAATAGAAAGTATTTTATTAACGACTGAAAATTTGAACAATATATATATAGGGAGAATGTGAAATAATAGTAGGAATTGAATGACTGACTATCTCTGTTAATAAACATTACTATAAGTAGTCACAAATTTCAAATTGTCAGCTGTTTACTGCCAGATAATTTGGAACCCAACTTTCCTCATCCAAAACGCATACCGCCTCACACGAAGCCATTAAAACGTATGTTCCCAACTAACTTCATAAATTATGTTTTATGATCCAGATTAGTATATAAGAGAACACACATCACCTAACCTAACCTGTCCTGTGGTAACACTTGAACCAGTTGGCACTAGGCTGTAGGTAACCGAACCTATGATCATGAATTAATCAACTCGTGAAAGTAAGGTGTTCAGCCTCCCAGCGGTTTAACACTCACTTAAAATACACTGACAGCTGATTAATAGCCCTCACCGCCTAATAAACTAGTAATTAAATATACCGCCGTACAGTCACGTGTTTCCACTCTTATTAGTGTAACAGTGTAGTGTTAGTGATTGGAACATTAGCTAGGGTTAAAAACTGTATTGGGTAACACATTCAGTGAAGAGCCATTAAACACCTTGTTAAAGTAAGGTACTACGTGTGTGAGCAGTTCTTTTTGTTATTAAATCCGGTTAAATAACAGACTTGTTGGGTGCGGTCCCACATTTTCCTGCTCTTTAGGAGATCCAGGAGTTAAATTCAAATTATGGTCTCTTCCGTGTTGGATGTATGATCTGTGAACGTTACAATGGATGAACGTTACTATAGAGTGCACTAATGAATTCTGAAAACAAGAAGTTGTGGCCTTAACAACGCTTTTCTGTTAGTAAGTACGTAAAAGAGCAGTGACCAGTAGCAGTGATTTAATCCCAGTTTAAAGAACAGTTACTGCGTGTTAAGAACTAATAAGACTGCGTGTTTGCTGTGCGCTAACTGCTCACCTATCAGTGCTGTTTATTACGCTAGTAAATTTATTATGGATATTATGAAAAAGACACCGCAAAATTTTAAAATGAAAGTAGAGGTTCGTTTTAAAGATAGAAAAATTAGAAAATAAGTGCTCCCTCTCCCTCCTTCCCTCTCTCTCACACACACACGCGCGCGCGCATGCATTGAGAGATACCACAGAAGGTCCCAGTTACAAATTTACTTTTTTTAATCCAAGGATTAAAGAAAATGAAATCTTTAACGGATCTTAATTGGTGTCACTTCATTCACTCTGTAAGGCCAGTGAACTTGTGTTCAAATGGTAACAGTGGAAACCGTCGCGTTGTCAAGTCGAACAAGAAGTAATCGATTCATAGTTTAGTAAAACGCTTCAGTGGTACTTGGTACACTCCTTTCTAGTTGACTGAAAAATTAAGGTGTGAACAAGACACACCCGGTGGCCGACTGTCCAAACATTCCTCGTGTTTGTCAGACCACTTCTACTGCGATCCTTTATCTCTCCCAAGGAATGTCAGATGTTCTCGGCCATTATCTTCTTCAGTACATACTGTATAAAAATAACATTGGAAAGGATTATGCTGAAAATAGATTTCAATACTCACATTTAGTATGTTAAAAGCAGTATTATTGTTATTGTGTTTAAAAGCTGTGTGTGTGTGTGTGTGTGTGTGTGTGTGTTTTGTAACGGGAAACACATATAAGTTACTGGTGGCATTAATTGTGAGCGTCATGCTAGAGTGACATTCATTACTATTATATATTATATAATAGCAAAGAGAAAATTTCTGAGTTTAATTTTATGTGTTTATTGTAATTTACTTTTACTACATTAATTACAGTTGTACTGCTATTAAAATTGGTCTAAAGTCATAATATGTACTATATCAAACAAACTTTATGTTTTAAAATTTATTTTGGTCTAAAAATGTATATTAATTAATTTATTTGTTTATGTGTGATTATATAATAGCTCATGTTATCTAGTTTATTTCTCCCCAACTAGTCCCTAATAACATGTATGTATAAGAAAAAGGAAAAATCTACTCCCACAGTCTGTAATTGTGTATACCCAGCACAAAACTTTATTGTTTCACTTAAATGAATGTTTTGTAATTACCTGTCTGTTAAATCTGGTTTTCAATTAGTACTTCGGTGCAACTAATGTAGGACAGTCATACTTAAAACCTTAAATAACTTTGGCAGGACGGGTGTAGAAGCAAGGCAACAGGTATGCTTGTACCCGACACAGAATTTTGATTTTTCAAAAAATTACTTTAATTCAACACAAAACTAATGGTGTTAGAGATAACTCGTTCCAAATGATAACAATTAATCTTGTTAAAATTAAAATATTTCTTAACTCGACATTCAACTTATAATATAATATATTCCTATATGAACACAGTTATTTCATGATTGTTTAATTACAAATTACTGTATCCTCTTTCATCAATTTATCTTTGTTGTATTCACTTTATAATAAATTTCAATTTACTTTTTTCTTGATTTCTTTTAATTAAATTTAATATTTATAACGGCATTACTTGCTACGTTGCAAAGTTACGCGGAGATTTTCCCTGGTTTCCTGTCTGAAGTTGATAACCTGTTTCGGTTCCTGAGACTGAGTATCCCGGATGATTGTCTCTGAAGTTGCTCAAAGACCGTTGCTCTGTCAGTACCTTCATACAATTTTTAAATACTTATGAGTACCATTCGCTCAGAAACTGATCATTCCGTCGTAGTTACAGAAGTGTCCGCTAGGTGATAATCTATTCGTGTTTCAAAACAAATCTGAATTTATTGATTTTCAGTTATCGTTAATAAATTCAAAGAACATGTCTGTTCCACTAATAACAGATAGGCCTATGTGGGAAGAAATTCATAATATATTACCTGAGATAGTAGAGTAATGTAATAGATTTAAGTGTGTTTTTTACACAATGTAAAAGTGTCTTCCAACTTCCGGTTTGGTCAGCTGATTATTCTTTTGTACCTTGAGTTATTTTGACTACCATTTTTTAGTAATGTGTAAGATTTATTTTGAATTAAAATCTTTTTTTGTGCACTAATTTAAAGTTAAATTAATAAAAGAATTCATTAAACAAATAAATACACAACAATACTTTTTCCAGAAATGTCTAAAGCCAGAAATGTCTATAAAAATATGTTTAAAAATGTATCTCCAAAACTGACAGAAAAATGACTGGAAAAATAATTAAAACAACGAAAAGGGAGAACATAGTCTGATATAAGTAACAGTTTAAGTTTTTATTTTGTGTGTGTGTGTGTGTGTGTGTGTGAGAGAGAGAGAGAGAGAGAGAGAGATCTGTATATTATGGTATATTCCATACACCACCGCGTGCACAGGCGTGTATATATTACCGTTTGCATTTTTAATCCGATTTTATTCAAATGTCACACAAAAATTGATTTTAGCGATAGCTCGGATAAGTTTGCTAATCAGTAAACAGTTTCAAAATGGCGGTCGTTTAATTTTTTAATAAATGCTTAACATTTTGTCTTAAATATTCTGAAAATTTGATTTCTCCATTGTAATCAGCCTTACAAAATGCAACATCTAATTTTCAATTTTTTTTTTTTGAAATTACAAAAATTAAGTTTTCTGCTATCAAGGTTTATTTTTAAATTAATTTGTAAATTGTATCCAGTATGCTGTTTATGATGAATTCAAGGTTCTTAGATTAAGCCGCAGTTACTCCCGTTGCTTTTCCCTTGCCGTTAACACTGATCCCTCGTCCTCATTAGTCTAAGTGACAAAGTATGGACTTCAGGAACAAAACAAAAACAAATATTTTGAATTTTAACTAACAGCGCGCCAGGCAGGATAAGACTTGAGAACCAAGTACAGTCATCTTCACAATTCTAGTACAATACTTCAAGTAGTCTGTATTAATATAAAATATGTTTAATAGTGGCAATAAATAAGCAAACGTTTTTAGGAAAAGTGAAACAGTAAATTTTTCAATTGATAAAAACTTCTAACTAAAAATCAATTAACCTTAATTAACGCAACATAAAACCATCGAGTACTACTTCACATGGCCGCACAATAGACCGTCATAAAACTGTGAAGGGTTGCAGCCGCACCAGGGAAATAAATCTTGTTTACCGGGGGACTGGTTTTCAAGAACTAAGGGAGGGTTAAGCCACTCTGCCGTAATGGATTTTCACACTCAATCTAATTTTTTAAATTGAATTCCCAATGTCTGATCAAATTCCATCAAAGCTGTAACATGTCTCCAGTTACGTGGAGTCGGATCGGGTCTTGCTGAAATATATCAGAGCAGCGGAGAGGACTTAGTTATTAACAAATTGAAACGAGTGTAGGAAACAGCTAGTGGGTTACAAAATCAATAACCTTGAGTGGTAAAAACAGGTTTAACACAAGCCCGACTAATTTTTAAATACTTTTGACTTTTTTGACCAAGCGAAGTGAGTTCTATTTTTCAACTCGACGGTTGATGTCACTTGTTTCGATAACTAGTATTACAAGTCTGCCGTAGGAATGTGCCTACATAATATTAAAGGTAGATACTGTGCAATTTTGTGAATGGGTTTCCCTGGTAAAATGCCCCACAAAGTACTGCTATGCATTGATGAAATAAATAATACACTCCTACGTGTTAGCCGGAAATAAAAATATTTTCAGAACAATGCATTTCTCATGAGGGAAAATTTTCGTTTTTTCAGCCATAAGTCGTTAACAGTGGTCGCTTTGTAATTATTTGCAAATATGTACAGTTAGGCTAGTGGTTTCAAACGACACGTGACGTATTAAAATCGTTGGAACATAAACTTAGTTGTACAAAGAAATATCTTACTGAATCATTATAATGTACCCCGCATCACGCGTCTACACCGTTGAGGGATAGGCACTATGACCTTGAACAAAATAGCAGTGTTACAAGATTTCTTCCCGGCTATAAACTTCATATATTTTAATGGAATATTAATGTTCCGGGACTATGTGGCAACACCGCAATCACCCGCTATTCGATAACCGTCATCGGACTACACTTTTGCTCCGAGCTGTAGTTCATAACAGCTTTAATCAAAACAAAGACAATACCGTGATGCCTAATGTACGCCATATAAGTTTAATATTGTTTATTGTTTCAACTATTAACTAATATTATGTTATACTACGCTATGCCGTATATTTCCTTTGACTTATTCACTTTTTTAAATAACTAGCTTATTCGTATCTAAGTGTGTGTGTGTGTGTGTGTGTGTGTGAGAGAGAGAGAGAGAAGAACAACAAAAGCGAAAGTAAATAAAGAAAATAACAAAAGCACGGCTGCCTAATGAATGTTGGGAAACAGATAAGCATATGCAAGCAAGGCACTAAACACTACAATGGCACAGATAAAATGCAGTTCAATGAACAGTACATGGTGCGCCTTGTATTGTATCATGCATAGTTCATGATGCGGTTCCCTCATGCCTCAAATTAGCATGACAGACTGGTACCACGTGATGGAATTTCAATCTTCCTTTGATGTATCACTTAATAGGATATTTATATCACAATTTCAATAAAGAGCGATTGTACAAATTATTTCACAAGCTTTCTCGCATTCGAACGTTTCTCGAAAAATCAGGTTCAGAAACTATCGAAAATTCCTTAAAACCGATAAGCCTACATAGCCGCTTAAAAACTGTTCATCAGGCTTGGCTCCAATTTCCGTTCTTACACGAAGAATCATAAAGTACTAAATTTCAAAAATTAACGAATCGAGAGTAAATCGCAAAAAAATCTCCAAAGGTCAGGGTTTATTTTTCGCTTTTCTTTCTTTTATTACAGAACCGACATTTCTTTTAATTCGAACTAGTTTGAGTTATAAATGTTCATGTACGACAAGTGTTTAAACCGGTTTTGAGAAATTCTGTCAATTTGTATTTATTTTTTATTAACGGATGTAGTTTTTCCAGAGATATTGTGACTAACATTTCTGTTCAAGACAGTTTCTTCTCGTCTCTTGTCGCTGTTCTGGAGACGCAGAAGCAATAGATCAAAGACAGGACGTTGGCTACACCATTGTTGTATTAAATTGTCATTGGCTCAGCTGGTTTTGCACTCTGCAATGTGTTATTCTCATCGCTGTAGTTGCTAAACAAAGCTGGATACAGAATGTTGCACGACTCTCCGCCTCATTTTTAGATTGAGATAAAATACAGCTGTCTCGCTGACGTGACCTAACATATTTCAAAAAAAAAAATTGATTTCATCATCATAAACATCATTAAAATCTGCATATATTAGCATTTTAAACTTTCAAAATGCATTGAAAATATAAAAATTAATCTTAACCGCCTTTAAATTAAATTTCATAATTTCATTAAATTTTGAAAAATCGACGCGTTAATTTATGCAATTTTTAACGCTGATTACGATGGTAAAATCAGATTTTCAAAACGTATTTAAGACAAAGACGTTAATAGTTTCTAAAACATTGAAATGCCAGCCATTTTAAAACTATGGAACGAATTTGCTTGTTAAAGAACTTGACCAAGTAAAATTACCAAAATCGTTTTTGTGCCAAGTTTGGATCGAATAGGACTAAAATTGCAAACACACAACACACACACACACACACACACACACACACACACACACACACACACACACACACACACACATATATATATATATATATATATATATATATATATATATATATATATATATATATATATATATATATATATATATATATATATATATACAAATAAGTTTACTAATACATATAACATATTTCGATAGGCATATAACATATTTCGATAGGCTATAATAGGCCTATAAAATTACTGATAAAAGAAAAATTAGACGTTAGGGAATTACAATTAAATAATATTTTGCGATTATTTTTCGCCATCAGTAACAATATTCAACTCTGGACTAAGGAATTCTGAAAAATACATGTTTTACTTCACTCGTTTCTTTTTAATCGAAACGAGTGAAGTAAAACATGTATTTTTCAGAATTCTTTAGTTTATTAGCGTAGGTTAGGTTAGTTTAACTTAAGTTAAGCAATTACCACTTACATAGACCCGCAGTCAAAACATTCCTTTAGCACTGACCTTTTGGGCAGTATAATTTTGACAACAGATAAAACAACTTTTAAAAACATAGGATTATTGCTTTCACAAAACATTTAAATAAAGCACAAGTGGTTTTGTTGAGCTGAAATAGGCCTTCCAAAATGTTATTTTGAAGGTTATAAATTCAAGTGACCTTTGTTTTAAACGTGAGAGTGCAATCTCACTTATAAGTATGTGAAGGTCAACGTAAAGCCAATATAGGCTACATTGTTGTCATATTTCAGAAATCCGTTTCTTATCTTCCGTTTGTCGACATTGTTGACAGATAAGCACAGCAATGTAAAAAGTTAATTAAATCCCGGAGGCTTGTTTCACGGAAACTTATAATCCTCTGTTACAAGTAACTCTTGTTTTACAAGTTACTAATACAACTGTTTCGTTTCATAAAATTACAAGTCAGTAAGTAAGCTGTATTAACAGTTGCACATTGTGTTTCTTAAAGATCAACACAGGTAAAATAATTTGTTAGCGAGATTAACGATTGGTCTCGTCATCATAGTATGACCCAGACCCGGGACATTGAATCAAGCGCCGATCCTGACCTCTAGGTCACTTTTTGAGGGGTATTACAATTTATAAATATATATTATAATGATTCATTATTAAAATATATTAACCTTAATAAAACTAGATTTCCACATCGTGATCAGCGTTGAGAACTGCATAATTAGCATTTTGAATTTTAAAAATTCGTTGAAATTAAAAAAAAATATTTGACAGCAGTCATGGTTATGTAATTTTAAAGTTTAAATGTTAATATATAATATAATAAAGTAAGGATATAATAGAATTAAAAATTACAGAAAATTCACTGCTTGACCAAACTGCTAAGATAATTACCAAAGACGAAAGAATAAGATTCCAAGATAAAACCAAAATAAAACCTAAACCTATCATTTCAGAAGAGGAGAGGAAAAGAAGATCAGAAAGAATGAAGAGCTACTGGGAACAAAGAAAAGTACAGCGCGCAAGAAATGATTAATTCAGCGTACCCCAAAGAGGGTGAAACGAAAAGAAGTAGAAAGTAAGGATAAGCGGCCATTACAAATCACATGTTCATAACTTTTTAGTCTTAATTTTTTGACTATCTCATTTCACTATCATAATCAGCGTTATAAATTGTATAAATAAGCATTTTTATTGCTTTTTTAAATTGCATTGAAATTAATAAAATATACTTGACGACGGTCAGGGTTGATTTTCGTATTTTTTTAAATACAGTTTGGAAGTGTACAAATATAATATATGCAGATTTATAATGCTGATTAGAATTTTGAAAATATAATTTTAAAAAAGAAAAGAAAAAATAATGTTGGAAATTCGCTTCTTGCATGTCAGCTAGACAGCTGTGTGAGGCTGTCATTTAAATTTGAAATTATTTCAGAAATTACGAGACTTGGATTTTTTTACCATGACATATTTATAATGGCACCAACTGGTTTTGTTACCGGTCAACATTCCTGACACGTTTAATTACTGTATACAAATATGTTAGAAAGTTTGTGCAATGTTTTTTTTCTTATAGTAAACACTCTAAGCGCTTACATTTGTTTTACAAATTCAACATAATGAAAAAAAAACATGTGCAAACATAAATGTTTAAAATTAATATAAATTCCAGATGCAAGCTTCACCGGACCCAGGGTGTTTTGTTATGCAAATCCTTGTCTCAGGACCACGCTGGGCGGGAATGCCAACAAGCTAATAGCTCCCTCATGTCGAACAGTGGCCTGTAATTTCCACAGGGACTTCGGAGTAAATGCATTAAGCATGTTGTGTAGAAAATGTGAAAGTTAAGACACGCCAAACGAGTAAAATAATTAATGTCACTTTGCCCCAAATGCAGCAGATATTCTTCCTCAAAGAAAAAAAGTCAATTTTGAAAAAGTAATAATCTCACTATAGTTTGTGCATTACATTTTTTTCAAAGTATAAACATTAATTATAAATGTAAAGCAACGATAGTAACTGCGTCTCGAACCGACAACCATTAGTTGCGCAGCTCAGAGTTGCAACAGAATGACTGGTACCTTCGCGAAATCGGCAAAAAAAATCCAATTTTACTTTTATAATCAGTGTTATTTCTCTGCAAAAATAATTTCTTTAAAAATGCGTTGCATTAATAATATCTACATAAATAAAAATAAATTGACTTTTAATTCAAAATTGTACCTCGGCACGCAGTTGTCTCGCTGACGTGATGGAAGCGAATTTCCAAAAGTTTTTTTTATCTTACTTTTTTAAAATCATATAACTAAATGAAAGGACATGAAGAACTAAATGATGTTGCGGAATGAGAATAGTATACTTTATCACTAGTCTTTTCTGAGACGCGATAGTGTATTCATTATGTGCGAGGTGTAAGCGGTAAGAACAGGAAAACCACTTTATGCGTAACTTCGACATCATTTCTGCTGCTTTTGTTAGCAAACTATTAAACAATGTGTCTTTGCCCGACATTTTAAAGGCCAATGGTTTATCTTCCAATAAAAAAATCTTTGTTCTCGTAGCAACGATAGTTGTATTGCTAGCTGAATAACAACAGCTGATTGAAAACGAACAACTAATACGTGCTAGCACGACAGACGGCAAAACGCATATTTCACAATAGCGCCGAAAGTGACCAGCTGTTTTCTCGACCTAGGCCGGTGATATAGTTGCAATTACTTTCTAAGCGGTATGATGAAAAACATTTTCCTCTTGCTCCAGCTGATTTTCCGTGTCACTTACCTAGAAGATATAAAAAAATGGCAGCTTTCATGATTCATATTAATACAGGTGTCGAAAGCATGCACTATGATGACAAAAAGTTTAAAAATAGCGTCCAATTTATTTACATTTTTGAAGCCTTAAATCATTTGGTATAGCAATGCATACTGTTTTTAACAGTGTGTTTTTACTTTAATTTAGTGCACATAATTAATTTTGTTTAAATAAGTATTTGCATTCATGAGTAAGTGCTGAATCTGACTAAGTCAATCATTAAGCTAAATTATTTTGGGGAAAAGAAACGTTTCAGGAAACACCTTCAGAATTACGTCCGCTTTGTAACAAAGTGATTCTAGTTTTATTAAGTCACGAAATAATTATTTTCTATAAATATGCCTACAGATCCTGGACACTTTATTGACTTCTCTCTATGTGTGCCAACAATAACCGTTTATTAATATGCTTCAGCAACGATTTGTTGCAATCTCATTAGATCGCTAATGTTAATGTGAATGTGGTCACGCGCACACAACGTGCGCATTACGCCATGCACCCTCGACACTAATAAAACCAATAAAAATGTCAACGGTAATACTACATTACCTGTTTGTAAATTATTAAAATGTTATTCATCAGCTAAAGGTTACACAGTCATCATTGTGTTTTATGGCGTCCGTGTTTCTTAACTAACATTATTTAATTATAATCGATTGCCAGGAGTTGTAATAAACTGTGGTATTGATTGATAAACTGTTGTCTCATTCCGGATTCGATTAGGTAATGTAGTTAGTGGAAGCCATTTTGGTTCTTTATAATGGCGAAACAAGCATGAAGAATATCTCATTACTGGGAAGAGTTTGGAAAGTCAAAGTTCATGACTTTGGTCATTTTATTTAACCAAAACATAGAAGCTTGATTAATGATCAATGATCGAATAGAAAACATAATAACAGAATATTTTATAACTCGTCTGTTATTTAGGCTGATTACTATATGACGGAACTGTTTTTGAGTTGCACAGAAGATTAGAATTATAATGCGCATGCGTTACAGTTTTTAGTCTTCTTTGTCTCTAAAACGATCAGCTGTTTTTGGTTTTACTGTTTGTAACATGATCTCAAACCTTTCTGAAAACATTATTTACAAGAATTAACAGGTTTTAACGTTTAATAAGCGAAATATTTAAGTCGAATAAAACTTGTTAAACTGTTAATTTTGATTAATTTGGTTTATCAAAACGGCTTATTTTTCAGTCATAATCCAAAATATAAAAGGTCATTTGCAAAAAAGTACGAAATAAATTATATCTTCTTCTTCTGGTGCCAACTTCTTACTGGCTATTTATATTTTAGAGATTGTTGCTAGGAATAAGGATTTGGTGTTTCTACCATGCTACACTCTGAGCCAAGAAGCCCAGCGTCCTACAGTTTTCCTTTCTACGTTAAAAAAAAGATGATGTATGACATGTTGAAAGTAACATTATATATTATATTAATAAAATAAACTTTATTACATTACACTTCATTATAGTGCAATTGTAAAAACTATAAACATCCCTGACCAAAAAAAAAAAAAATAATACATAGCCTGACCAAACGCTACTGCTAGTTTATTTAGATTGAAACAAAGGCCGAAGCAGCCAACAAAGTCTTAAGTCAATTTTACATATCTAATTTAACTTTAAGCCAAAGGCTTAAGGAAGAGTGAGGTACCATATCATCTCATTTCTTTACCAAAGACTTTGATCTAATCTATTGTAGAAGATAATGCCATCTTCTTATATTTTAAAAAGAATAACGTTATAGAAATATTTGATGAAATATTACTCCATTACTCCATTAGAGATATTATTAAATAATTTTTATCAAAGACCTTTAACAAAGAAAGTTATATCGTATCATAGGTCTAAATGAGTAATAAAAATATAAAAAAGAATATGCTATGAAAATCCCAGGCTTTTGTTTACCTATGCATTTATTAGGTTGCTTGGTAGCCTGCCAATCAACAAAGTACTCTAGTCTAGTTATATCGTACCATAGGTCTAAATGAGTAATAAAAATATAAAAAAGAATATGCTATGAAAATCCCAGGCTTTTGTTAATCTATGCATTTATTAGGTTGCTTGGTAGCCTGCCAATCAACAAAGTACTCTAGTCTAGTTATATCGTATCATAGGTCTAAATGAGTAATACAAATATAAAAGAGAATATTCTATGAAAATCCCAGGCTTTTGTTAACCTATGCATTTATTAGGTTGCTTGGTAGCCTGCCAATCAACAAAGTACTCTAGTCTAGTTATATCGTATCATAGGTCTAAATGAATAATAAAAATATAAAAAATAATATGCTATGAAAATCCCAGGCTTTTGTTAACCTATGGATTTATTAGGTTGCTTGGTAGCCTGCCAATCAACAAAGTACTCTAGTCTATGTCAATATTTATCATCACTACTAGTTCTGATTTGATCCTAGAGCTCCGCAGGGATTTGCAGACTAGATACAGCTATTGAGAGGATTTAGACGTCCGTCGCGGTACCCGAGTCTAACACACACTTACTTTTACAACATTACACTTGCAACTTTAGCACTTTACACTCACTTACTATAGGGAGGCAATAATAGCCTTAATGTGCTTTTCGCCTTAAAATAATTTTTTAATTTATTCTAGAGGATAAAGGTTTTTTGGCCCCTGGCACTGCGTTCAAGGATATTTTCGTGCAACTACGCCAACAGAATTGGTGCCGCCAATGAGCTTTGCAGTCCACTGACTAGTTTACTCTTCTGAAGGTCCTGAGGGCTCTGGAATCCAAACACCCTTTGCCTCCTTCTGACAAGAGACTTACGATCACAGATTATGTAGCCTGCATTATCCTACACACGGTTCCTCCGTGGTAAACCCTCAGACCACAATGCCCTGTAACGAGTTCTATGGTTTTCCTGAATATCCTTCTGTGCAGGATATTTGGCTTTAAGGTCTCCAGTCTTGGAACACTTCGCATTTAAGATTTACTCCCAAGATTTGGTATTACTATTTCATCACCTATTGATAATAGACCCAGAAAGGCACAAAGAACCAGCAACTGCTTTTTCCGGCAGTGAATTCAGATGCAGCTCCCAGTTTGTGCAATGCCATGACGTGACGTAACCACGTTATCCAATGCGAAGTAACGTGGTTTCCCAAGAACAGAGCATTGATATTTTTACGACACTTCTATACCAGCTTAGACTTAATTGTTGGAACCGCAAAAGCTTTAATCGCTGCCTGACTGACAGTATAAATGTGAAAGCCCGCCTCAAATTCTCCTACAAACAATCATTAACGGTCATTATTTCTTCCTAGAATATTGTAGCGTACTGTCCCAGGTAACAACGCGTTTCACAGCTGATTTCAAGCCATACATCTCAATGTTGCCTTCCTTTGTTTTGGAGTCATTTGTATAAAATATGTTTCCACAATTTCCCACCACTCGATTTCCCTCCTCACACGTTATCTTGGCCTTAAAGGGGAGGCAGTATCTGGTCATCATGTTATCATTTTCCACCATCAGATTTGATCTCTGATATTTTTCTGTAAAGTCGGCTTGCCCCAGAGTTGAGTTTACAAGATTTTCTTCACGATTCGCATGCCTAGTAGTAAAACGTTATATGAAAATTTTCAGTATGGTGCATTTACTGTTACATCGGTTTTTAGACCATTTTTTCTGAAATACTCTTCATGTATAAAGTCACTGAAAGTAACTCAAGTCAGTGCAGTTAAGATGTTTCAGTCTTAACACACAAACTAAATTTTCTTTACTTTAAATTTGCAAAACTGACTATGTTATGAATCTTCATATAAGGTCAACATTTGGTGAAGTGATTTGATAAATTTGGCTAATTTTCAGTCTTTATCGATAACACCTGAAGCGGATGTTTTTTTAACGGATCGATGTAGCGACTTGAAGGCTTTGGATACTTCTGAGCTAAATTTGTAACGAGAAAATTGTATGAGAATTTTTTGAGACTAAAAGGCTTAGAATAGATTTTTTTGAAAAATTAAAAAACTCCCAAACTATTGACAAACTATACTTGTAGACGATTCCACTGAAACCGGTCAAACCGTCTATATAACGGATAATTTATTCATAAGCATTACATTTACGCTAATATAAAGAGGAAAATCGTATGTTTGGGTGACCGAAATGTTGAGCACCTTCGACATATCGAACACCCGTGAGCCATGTACTCAGACTAATCGTTTGGTTTCAAATAAGTTCACAAAACCAAAGTAGCTTTTATATAGCCTAATTTAAAATTATATATATTTTATTATTTAATAAATAAGATGGTTTCCATGGTAATAAATGTAGCTTTCGCATAACATTTAACATTCTATTCAACGAAAACAGAAATAAAGCACAAAATTTAAATCTAAAATTGGTTAATACGGTACCATTTTAAATAATGCAATTTAATAGAAGGTTTTCACAGGGTTGGTCCACGAAGTGGGCATGTGTTTCTACAGTAAAATGGAAGTTATGAAGTATGTTGCAGATTTTGCATCGTTTAGAATAATCTTATTTCAAATGTAAATTAAAATTTGTAAATGTTGAATCAGAGCCAGGTCTGTGTGCGTCGAGGTGTGAAGCCAGGCTGAGAGGGAAGGCTAATACAAAGAGGGTGATAAATACCACCCTTTAGTCAGCCACGTTATGATCGTTTTTCATTTCCAATAATGCATTTATTTTAATTAAGATGGCGATAACTAAAACGGGTGACGTCACACATTCAACCCGGGCGTCACAACTTGGTCTTATGCACTCAGATTAATTGTCCCAGGCTCATTCATCACAACTCCGGGGCCGCTGTGTAGGCTAATTAGTTGGCGAACTTTAAGTGCAGCGTTGTTGAAGAATGTGAAAATCGTTTTTGATTTTGAATTAATTAACGTTGAACGATAATTATAAGGTTGGAGATTTAGGTAACATTTCTGGGAAACAATAAGTGAAAATCAAGGCTTGAAAAAATTCAGTTATTTTTTTAGTGATTTTTCATTGAAAAATTTTTAAAATGAGTTTTTCATTTAAAAAAGGAGCTTTTGGAGCAACTATTTTTAAAAAATCGAACCAGACTCGATGAAAAATTTCATTTTTTTATCTTACAAGTTTTTTGAAAGTCTTAGTTCACCACAATAATCAGAGTTAGAATGTTCATAAAATTGTGTAAGATAGACAAATATTCTGGGGATTCGCTTCTAAATGTCAGCAAGACAGCTGCACTTGCTATTATCTTTTACCACAAACAACCTACGTTTGTTAATCGGTTTTTCAGGTAGAAGTAATGTAGTACTTACTGCACATTTAACGAAATTTCGCTGCCGATAAAAGCTATAATAAATTTTGTTATTGTACACCAACAGGCTCAGTCAAGGTCAAATAACCGCCCACCACAAGTGTAACAAACACAAACGTCATCTAAGAAGTAGATTTTTAGTTTTAATCAAATAAATGTTCTACAATCTTTTGAACAAAAAAGTGCTAATGTTCCAAACCTTACTCGTCGTTTTATGGTTTTTTATTGCGGTCACAAACTTCGATCAAGTTTATGAGAGCGCGCTACATTGTGGAGAGTCCTGCAGGCGGGGTAACCTTTGACCCTGTCTAATTTAGGTCTTTATAAAATTAGGTCGGTCAGTGTTCTTTTTATTTAGTAGCTAATTACTGAGAGGCGTACAAAGTCAAAGACAAACAAATGTGTCATTGATAGCTTATATTAAGTTTATTTTGTTTCAACAAAATAACTGTTAATTGTTATTTTAATAAAAATAACTATTATAAATTTTGATTGGTTCTTTAGCTGTACGAGGTCTGATACCGGTATTAAAGAAGCTGTTGAGCAAGTAAGTTTTTTGGATGCCAGTTCAATGGACTGGTGCCTTTAACGAGTTTTATCAGACCACTAACCCATTCTGCCAAACAGCCCTTACCGCCAGATAGAATTTGCAGACGGCGCAACAGTCTTGGAGTATGGTCAGCTAAGTAATATCAGCTCTAAAAAGATTGTGTTTTATCCTTCAAGGATTGATGTAAAACTTTCTGCTTCTAGGTTTAACTGAAGCCCTTCTGCTACTGCCTCCTCTTTACTCACTTTGTAGACGGCCTTACTGATTGGAGATGTTCTACTCCAACTTTTGCTTCCTCTATTGCAGGTCGGTCGGTCTACCGAGTTTCCTTGTAGTCTGTTTCTATTCATTTCTTCTGGGATCTTCTTTCCTATACATGCATGCTATTTTCACTTCCCCACTCCACACTTGGCAGTTCCCTCAGGGTTTTCTGTTTTTTTAAGGAATGTAGGAAGCCATAAAAATCCCACAAATACTTAGGGAAATACAAGGCTGATTAAATTTGGAGTTTTCCTGGTATCCAGAGCCCACACATTCAGTTCGCACACTCGTACAGTCCTTTGCTTAGCCCAAGAGCAGATAGATGAAGAAGGGTTAGATCCAGCCAAGGCACCTCGGGATTTTGCACTATGTGTGAGCCTCTGAGAGGTATTACTGTCACAAAATAATGGTCAATGAACTCGTACAGTGCTCACGTAGTGGACGTGCCTATTGTTTACACAAGATAATGTAATTTCTTTGTTAAATATTTTGTTTTAGAAATAAAATTACTATGGGTATATACTATTTAAATCGACATTATTAATGTAATGAAGGTATTAGTGTAAAGATAAAAAATTTCGTTAATATTTTCTGAAAGTACAATACCATTTTTTTATTAATATTTTGAATACATTTGTTACAGACAATTATGGAGTGACGATTTTTTGAAAGTCGGAGTCACGACAAAAGAATCATGCTATGGGTAAATAGTTTTATTTAAAGTAAAATATAATTTTAATCAATCAACGACTCAATTAACACACATTCCACACAAAACCATGTTAGGTATTATTTAGTAGCGAGGTACAAAGCTTAAATACGTCTGAAGAGTGATTTGTTCCCGACCGTTACTTGATCACATGGTGGCTTTTCAATCACTGAGCATCACTTTGCCACAGGAAAGCTGGTGGCTGAGGAAAATTTACGAAAATTAAATGCGAAATTATGGTTTTGATGTTTTCTGAGCAACAAATGTGTGCTTTGTTATGTTTTAAAGTGATTACACAGAAAACTTCACTATTTGGGACTGATTTAAAATATAGTCTAAGACCTCCGAAACTTTTGTAATCAGCTATAAAAATTGCGTCAATTTTGATTTTTAATTTTCGATATTACAAAATTCTAAATACCAAATTATGCACATTTTAACGCTAAATACAATAGTGAAATGTGCATAACAAAAATAACGATAAGGTAAAACTATTATTGTTACAACAAACAACCGTTATTGTGATATTGTTACTTTTGGAAACAGGTGATTAGGAAAGAATGCGTCCGAAAAGTTACTTACATTAACAATAAAATCTTTTTCTCTAGAATTGTTCAAGAAAACGGAAAATATTAGCAGTTTGTTTAAATAGTTACTAATTCCCAAACATAATTATTTTGTCCTCATGAAGTTATATTTTACAGCAATTATTGTTTATAATAAAGTTTGTTTATAAGTTCTATCTAAATAACATATTACATAACCACGGCAAGCAGCAGGATCACTGATTCTTTTTGAAAGCCTGATTTTACCAACATAATCAGCATTAAATTCTGCATATATTAGCATTTCAAACTTTCAAATCGCACTGAAAATAAGATAATGAAAACTGATGGGCGTCATACTACATTTTATTTCAAATAACATTCTTGAAAGTAGTAAAAAATTCCAACTTTTCAGCCTGTAGCCAATGTTGACTTGCCGCTAAACACACACAGATGTGCCATGCTTGTACAGTTTCTATGCCATTCCAATTGTTTACTCTGTGGTCTGTTCTACGTATCCAAGCCACATCTTTGCTGCGTATCTCTGTACGTTGTTCAAAAAACAAAGTGTAAACATTCGTTGGTTGACACTTTCGTACGCTGCTATTGTGTGGAGAATATTGTTCATTTAAATTTGATATGAAGGAATGCTTTGAAAATGTGCGTTTTTATTTATTTCTTTTATTTCTGAAAGTTAGACATGTTTCAATGAACCCAAACAATTCTATAATTGTGAATTCGTACACCCTTTTTCAAATGTTCTCAGTAAAAATAGTTTTATAATGTTTTCAGTGCAGTATGACATGCACCTGTAAACACAACAGACTGGTAGAGTTTTCTCAAACATTGTAAAGGACTAAAGGCGTATTTTGTCACATCTGTAGTAGCGCTTATGAAACCTGGCTACGTATGACCCACATATTTTAAGTTATAGAGACAAATTATGAATCTCTATAACTTAAAATATGTGGGTCAATGTAACTAGTTTTCATTTATTATCCGATTTCATTCAAACTTGATACAAAGATTGATTATCAACATATTTTGAACAAGTTTCTAAACTAAAAACGTTCGTTCAACATTTTCAAAATAACGGTCATTTCAAAACTTTCAAAATTAATTTTTTTTTTTTATTTTTTGAAAATCTGATTTTATCATCTTAATCAGCGGCAATGCTGCATAAACTGCCGCCAGTTTGAAATTTCGAAATGAATTTGAAATTAAGCATATTTTTTAAAGGCAGTCAGGATTCATTTTCGTAATTTAAAAGTAATTTAAAATGTAATTTAAAGTGTAATATCCGTATGCATTTTAAAAATGCAGATTTTAATGCTTCTTATGACGGTAAAAACAGGATTTCGAAAATGGTAAGATGAAAAAAAACTTTAGGAAATTAGCTTATATGAAACAGCGAGACAGCTGCGTGCCATGATTAATATCTTACAAACCTCTAACAAGTGCAGTTTTCTCATTTATTGTATAAACGACCAGAGTCACCTCGATGCCGACCTTGTTCACAATTGTACCAGTCATTACTAATTACGCCTAATTGTGTTTGTGACGTAACGTTATTGATTGACCTTGGGCCATTGTTAAAGGTCGTTTATAACAAGTGTTAATGTTCCATGTTTGTCAAACATGGCCTATAAACGCGAGTCATCAAGGTGACAGCTGGACTAGCGCGATGACACTACGCGAAGCGTTTTCCTAATGGCGTTTCACGTGTCGCTCTTAACTGTCACTTACACTTGAATTTTACGTGTAAAACATCAATACACTAAGTGTCAAAGTTTCGTGATTGTAAACGCGAGTCATCAAGGTGACAGCTGGACTAGCGCGATGCCACTACGCGAAGCGTTTTGCTCTTAACTGTCACTTACACTTGAATTTTACGTGTAAAACATCAATACACTAAGTGTCAAAGTTTCGTGATTGTAAACGCGAGTCATCAAGGTGACAGCTGGACTAGCGCGATGCCACTACGCGAAGCGTTTTCCTAATGGTGTTTCACGTGTCGCTCTTAACTGTCACTTACACTTGAATTTTACGTGTAAAACATCAATACACGAAGTGTCAAAGTTTCGTGATTGTAAACGCGAGTCATCAAGGTGACAGCTGGACTAGCGCGATGCCACTACGCGAAGCGTTTTCCTAATGGTGTTTCACGTGTCGCTCTTAACTGTCACTTACACTTGAATTTTACGTGTAAAACATCAATACACGAAGTGTCAAAGTTTCGTGATTGTAAACGCGAGTCATCAAGGTGACAGCTGGACTAGCGCGATGCCACTACGCGAAGCGTTTTCCTAATGGTGTTTCAAGTGTCGCTCTTAACTGCCACTTACACTTGAATTTTACGTGTAAAACATCAATACACGAAGTGTCAAAGTTTCGTGATTGTAAACGCGAGTCATCAAGGTGACAGCTGGACTAGCGCGATGCCACTACGCGAAGCGTTTTCCTAATGGTGTTTCACGTGTCGCTCTTAACTGTCACTTACACTTGAATTTTACGTGTAAAACATCAATACACTAAGTGTCAAAGTTTCGTGATTGTAAACGCGAGTCATCAAGGTGACAGCTGGACTAGCGCGATGACACTACGCGAAGCGTTTTCCTAATGGTGTTTCACGTGTCGCTCTTAACTGTCACTTACACTTGAATTTTACGTGTAAAACATCAATACACGAAGTGTCAAAGTTTCGTGATTGTAAACGCGAGTCATCTAGGTGACAGCTGGACTAGCGCGATGACACTACGCGAAGCGTTTTCCTAATGGCGTTTCACGTGTCGCTCTTAACTGTCACTTACACTTGAATTTTACGTGTAAAACATCAATACACGAAGTGTCAAAGTTTCGTGATTGTAAACGCGAGTCATCAAGGTGACAGCTGGACTAGCGCGATGCCACTACGCGAAGCGTTTTCCTAATGGTGTTTCACGTGTCGCTCTTAACTGTCACTTACACTTGAATTTTACGTGTAAAACATCAATACACTAAGTGTCAAAGTTTCGTGATTGTAAACGCGAGTCATCAAGGTGACAGCTGGACTAGCGCGATGACACTACGCGAAGCGTTTTCCTAATGGCGTTTCACGTGTCGTTCTTAACTGTCACTTACACTTTAATTTTACGTGTAAAACATCAATACACTAAGTGTCAAAGTTTCGTGATTGTAAACGCGAGTCATCAAGGTGACAGCTGGACTAGGGCAATGACGCTATGCGAAGCGTTTTCCTAATGGCGTTTCACGTATCGTTCTCAACTGTCACTTACACTTGAATCTTACGTGTAAAACATCAATACACGAAGCGTCAAAGTTTCGTGATTGTAAACGAATTATGTCTTCAGATTTTACCTCTTCAAGTAGTTCTAGCATTAAGCACTTGAAACAGTTAATGTATTTTTTAAATTTAGTAAAAATTGCACTGGAAGTAAGTAATTTTTTCTAAATTATTTGCATCAGTCTGTATTGATATCAGTCCCTTTTTGTTAGATTATTAGTATAATAATCTAATACTTGACACAATTTTTCGAACGGCTAAGTGTATAATAAAAATTAGATCTAGTGGCTTAGTCAAGTAACACTTCTTAGAGAATTTTCATAGCTAGAAAAGGAAATTGTACTAATGTAACGAAGATCGTCGTAAGGCACAATTTCGTTTAGTATATATATATAGGTTATTTATATATTATATATATATATATATATATATATATATATATATATATATATACATATTGTGTGTGTGTGTGTGAGAGAGAGAGAGAGAGAGAGAGAGAGAGAGAGAGAGAGAGAGAGAGAGAGAGAGAGAGAGAGTGTGTATTTTAGCATGCAACATTCGCAATTTTGTTACGCTTTGATTCATACTTATTACAAAAATCATTATAATAACAGCTCAGATAAATTCGTCAATCAGGAAAATTCGTTCAATAGTTTCAAAAATGGCAGCCATATAAATTCTTAAAATTAAATATTTTTTAATTAATTTTTTTATCTGAATTTATTATCGTAATCAGCACTATAAACTGCAAAATTAGCATTTCAAATTTTCAATATACGTAAAAATAAGAATGTTTCGACAACAATCAGAGTTTCTTTTCGTATTTTCCGTGTAAATTTAAAGTATAAAATGTTAATATATGCAAATTTTATGCTGAATGTTTTGGTGAAATTAGAATTTAAAAAAGGATAAGGTAAAGAAAAATACTTTTGTAGAATCGCTTTTATCACTACGAAATGATTGTTTCAATAAGAAACGAAAATGAAAACACTAACAAGTCACTTTAACATATTCTTGAACAGAAAAAAAAGGTTTTTGCATATATTTTTTTTTAATTAGAGTTTACTATATTTACTAGTATACCAACTTCGACTTTGTGTTTGTGTAAGATCAAACTCATTGAAAACTTTACAAATGTGCTTACAAAATTCTATGTATCAATGTTTATGTCTTAGCAAATTTTCGTTACAAGATAAACTATTGGAGCTGCTATTATGGTAAAACCAGACACTGAATTTTGAAATGGGTGCCGATCGTCACTTTCAGATCACTTTTGTAGGGGTCATAGGCCTATATGTATATATATGGCAAACCTTTCTTAAGCCCAAATGCTCTCAGTTAAGATTGTGTGCACTGTTGATTTTCCCTAAATTTAGTTCTTCAGCTATCATTCGGACAGTTTTTCGGCGATCAATAAGGACAAGACGCCTTGCACACGATCAATGTTTCATTGCATTACCAAGAGGTTGAAGGTCGTCCAATTCTTGCATCATCCGTGGCGTCTTCTCGACCTACGAAGTGTCAAAGTTTCGTGATTGTAAACATGAGTCATCAAGGTGACAGCTGGACTGGCGCGATGACACTACGCCGAAGCGTTTTCTAATGGTGTTTCATTATTCGCTCTTCTCGCCCGCGCGTTTTGCGTGTAAAACATCAATACACGAAGTGTCAAGTTTCGTGATTGTAAACGCGAGTCGCTCAAGGTGACAGCTGGACTGGCGCGATGCCGCTACGCGAAGCGTTTTCTAATGGCGTTTCGTGTCGCTCTTGGCTTTATCATACACTTGAATTTTATCGCGAAAACATATTACAGAAGTGTCAAAGTTTCGTGATTGTAAACGCGAGTCATCAAGGTGACAGCTGGACTAGCGCGATGCCACTACGCGAGCGTTTCTAATGGTGTTTCAGTGTCGTCTTAACTGCACTTACTGAATTTTACGTTAAAACATCAATACACAAGTGTCAAAGTTTCGTGATTGTAAACGCGAGTCATCAAGGTGACAGCTGGACTAGCGCATGCACTAGCGAAGCGTTTTCTAATGGTGTTTCGTGTCGTCTTAACTGTCACTTACACTTGAATTTTACGTGTAAAACATCAATACACGAAGTGTCAAAGTTTCGTGATTGTAAACGCGAGTCATCAAGGTGACAGCTGGACTAGCGCGATGACACTACGCGAAGCGTTTCTAATGGTTTCACGTTCGTCTTAACTGTCACTTCACTGATTTTACGTGTAAAACATCAATACAAGTGTCAAAGTTTCGTGATTTAAACGCGAGTCATCAAGGTGACAGCTGGACTAGCGATGCACTACGCGAAGCATATACGAGGTTTGTCCAATAAATACTAAGGTCATAAAAACTTTATTTTACAAAATTTCATCTACATTGATTTTGTCCCCTTCAAAATACTCTCCATTCACTGCTATGCACTTATCCCATCTTCTTTTCCACTCTTCAAAGCACCCTTGGAAGTCCTCGGAAGTCAGGCTTTTCAGTCTCCTCGTCGTTTCTTGTGTTATTGTGTCCACATCTTCCCAATGCTGTCCCTCATCACATTTTTGCATTTAGGGAATAGAAAAAGTCGCAGGGGCGAGGTCCGGTGAATAAGGGGATGATCAAGGATAGTGATTGAATTTTTAGCCAGAAACTGGCGAACAATCAAAGCCGAATGTGCGGGTGCATTGTCTTGATGAAGAATCCATCCATCGTTTTGAGTCAAATGTGGTCGCACACGACGCACTCGATCTCTCAAACGCTTGAGAACGTTAAGGTAGAACTCAGAATTTACCGTTTTTCCTCAGGAAGGAATTCATGATGAACAACACCTTTGATATCAAAGAAAACCAGGAGCATGACTTTGATTTTTGATCGGCTTTTCCTTGATTTTTTTGTTCGAGCTTCACCTGTTGGCTTTCCACTCCATGCTTTGCGATTTCGATTCGGGGTCATACTCGAAAACCACGATTCATCACCAGTGATAACCCTATTTAAGAATCCAACATCATTTTCCATGGAATTTTTCCAGTCAGTAACACATTCGACTCTTCTCAACTTTTTGATGCGTAGTTAGCAGTTTTGGCACGATTTTCGCACAAACCTTTCTTAAGCCCAAATGTCCGCACAGCGTAACGTTCTGCCAAGCATGACGGCTATATATAATATATATAGTTCGCGTATTTATACCTCGTATATATATATATATATATATATATATATATATATATATATATATATGTATGTGTGTGTGTGTGTGTGTGTGTGTGTGTGTGTGTGTGCGTGTGTTTGTATGAGCTATTTTGGTCGGATTTGGTGCAAATACGCACAAAATCGATTTAATAATAACTTATACAAGAGTTCATTACCAAGTAAAGTAAAATCCGTTTTACAGTTTCAAAATTAGCCCTACGGGTGTTCTAATACTTTAAAATGTCAACTTTATGAAAACATGATTTCATTGAATCCAGCGTTAAAAAACTGTTTAAAATAATACCAAATTTTCAATAATGGCTATTGAATTAATCAAATGAATTTGACAGTGGTTACATGCAAAAACCTAAATTCCGTGGCTGGTCAGGCGCGCGTACAGAAGTTTTTATTTCATAATTGGCGAAAATTTGACAGCGGTCAAGGTTCATTTCGTATTATTAATGTAATTTTAAAGTTAAAAAAGCTAGTTTTTTCAGATATTAGTGCTCGTAATTATTGTGAAATCAGGTGTTTAAGTTATTATTTTAAAAATGTTATAATCCCGCTTCCATCACGACATAAGTCAGTCGAGTGCCTCAGTCATTTTTTTTAATATACAATGTTTTTTGTCGATAACTTAAAATAGAGGTAGGCCTAACTATAATAAAATTAAAACATATTATAGTATTTGTTTAAAGGCTCGAATCATGTACAAAACAATGTTTAATTATCAATGCTTGCTTTTAAAGGCAATATTAAAAAATGTTGTTACCACATTAGGAATTTTGGAATTTATAAAAGACTTTTCTAGTGATAAATGGATGGAAAATTCTAAGCCGAAGAAGCCAGTTCAATGACTTGCAGTCGTTAAATCGATAGTTTAGCTTGAGCCAAGTCTAGTAATGTCGAGAGGAATTTAATTTAATTAAAACTATAATAGAAGCTTGCGTCATACGGTATACAATGTAGCAGCCTGGCCTCCGTCTGTCTGTCTGTTTAGATAATACAACTCTGTCGTACAAAATGTTTAACGGGAAAGTTATTAAACCATAGCGTTTACAAACACATTCATACGGAATATACAGACAGTGACGAAAATTAATCTTCAGATTTTATAGTTTTAAAAAAATATATTACAAAATTAACAAAAAAGCTCTAAAATCGGATCAAAATATAGTTATGTACTTTGGCTTAGTCTCAGTCTAGTAAAGAAAAAAAATGCTGCAGTCGGGGAAAATGTTAAAGTAGGCCTTAAAGTACTAAAGCCTTAAAGTAGGCCTTAAAGGAAAATGTTAAATGTAAAAAGTATTAGTACAGTAATCAATTTTCATTTGTGGTTTGTATTGAGCCAAATATCGTATTGCTAAATTGATATTTAAGAAAATGTTTATTTATCTACATCATATACAAACAAAACATCAATCTTGTACAATAGCCTATATGCTCTAATATTGTAATGGCTGAGCTGGGGTATTACCAACGGTGGTCGTAAATAATTCAAATATTTATAAATGAATTTATTTATCTACAATGAGCAAGATTTATTTAATTGTAAAAACTCTAAACAATTTTGGGCTAGATGAGTCGAAAATAATAGCGTTCATAATTATAACTTAACGCATAAATATTAAATGTATAAAAAGTCGAATCCGTAACGGGTTTTGAACTCACGCCGCTTAGTTTTATAAACAGAAATCATAGCACTGAGCTAAGATGCATTAGCGTGCTGACAATTAAATTCAAATCAATAATACTACTCGTAATAGTGTGTTTATGCCTATCTCGAGTTTATATTCTTTCCTTCATACAGGAAAGTGCCCTGACCTTCACTTCAAAAAGAAAAAGTTAATAATGGCTACTTGAGAGTACATTTTAATTAAATAAAAAGTGAATTAAATTTTGTAAACTGAATTGTGTTATTATACCATATGTAGTTGAAATTACTCATGACAAAGTTAAAATGGTTTAGAAATCATCAAAAAAAATTTCGGATAGACTCAATTCTTTTTTTTAAGTCCACAAAAATATTTTTTCAATCCGTTGTTCACGTTTATCGGAAAAGAATGAATCAGTTTCAATGAAGGTAGATGTGGAAGGCAATACAGTACAATTACGCAACCATTTTTTTATTTATTGCAATTTTGTCCAAGTTTTTTTTAGATAAAAATTAAATGTCGGATTTTTTCGAAATTAATTTGATCAAATTTGGCACAAATATAGTTTACGAATTCCTCAAAAAAATTCAATGGCTGTAAACAAAATACTGAAAAATCGGCTTAGTTTATTAAAAAACGGTTTGGCCTAACCAACTTGTTAAATTTTAGTTGTACTGTAGCCGCATAACTCTACTCCGAGACCTACTTCCAAATCTTAAACTTCTTTTAATTTCAAATTTGCTATATTGAATTATAGCAATTGCTATATTGAAATCAAATTAAAAGATTTCAAATAATCATTACCGCGAGAACGGATAAGAGATACTAAAACAGAAAGACCTAAAACTCCTTCACATCAATTATGTACATTAATAATATTATGATCAAAATCTGTTAATAAATTCTGAAAAATTAGGCAAGTTTTAGAGAGAGTTTTTCGATAACTTTAGAGTCGGATTTTTTGTGGAAATAATTGGTAATTGCTTATTGAGAAGTGTGCGTAATACAAACACATACAACCATGCCATCTATTTGCGAGAAAGTTCATGCAGTTTTCAGTAACAGTTACTTCAGTTCCTGACAGTAAGTTTGCAGTTTTCTTACTCCAATCATTATTCTATTAATACTATCATCACCCGATAGGTGTCGCGTCCAGCAGTAACTGAGTAGGCTACTTGCCACGATTAAAAGTTTTATGTATAGCTTTATTTGGTAGCGCTGCAATGTTGTTAGGCCGTTACCATGGCAACCAGACCTTGTACCACTTTAGGTTAGACGCCACAAAGTGTAAATAGTTAATAAGTAACACGATACCTTAGCAGCTCAAGGTCATCTGTGAGTGTGAGGCTAGTGCAACATTTTGTATTCTGCTAATTGTAATGGCACAATCAGCTGTTATCTACAAATGCTAAAATTCAATTAATCTATGCAGTTGTAAGTTTTGTTTTCATATATCCAGTCGATCAAATAGTAGAACCCAATTGCATGGCTTTTTTACAAGAAAATAATTTTGTTATCATAATACATGTAGCCTACTTGTTTATACTTAAAAAAATAAATAATGTCTCCAAAGATCCGCAGAAAATCCGGTAGAAAGTTACAAACAACAAAAAAAGAGAAAACGCCCCAATGTCTCAATACCGATTGATCAGATTTTGCTAGACTGTATAAAGATAAGATTCAGTGTACTAAGTTTGAGACCCGAAGGTGTTTTCCAAACATTTCATTTAAATCTCTTTTACCGAATTCAGTTATTCAGAATTTTAAGTTTTTGGTTTTTAGCTCTTGAAACGGCCTAGGAGGATTGACACTTTTGGTTTTTGATGCTTATGAACTGCATTTACGAAATTTAATTAAAATTCGAAAAAATCTCATTTATTAGTTTGAAAAAAAAATAGTCAACAACGTTTTTAAATCAAAAATAGTCTCGAGAAGTGTGCAATCCAGATTAACATAGCCTATAAATTTTCATAAAAATTGGTGGATTAGTTTGGTCGTCAGCTGTATACATACATGGACAGACATTAAAGTAATTCTATTTTTAATTTAGTAAGTTTCAAAATCTATTTTTTCGTTATCATCATACTTTTATACTTTAGTTAATGAGAAATTAAAATGAAAAAAATTCAAATTGTAACAATTTTCCTACGACTGCTATAGGCCTACTTTCAGTTTGCCACTATGAATAAAAGAAATGTTTTGTAACATTTCCGTTTAATATATTTATTTGCTTACTGATATTTTCACTGTAATAATTGCCTTATAAAACAGAACCTTTTTTAAGCCTAAACCCCCACGGTAATGCAGTAACAACATTTAAGTTTGGTGATGTGGTATTGGAAATTATTATTTTTTTAAATATTTTTATTTTTTCTAAATCAGAAGTGTTAAACAAATTTCAATTAAAATTAATCAGAAGACAAATTGAAGCATGTTAGTTTTTACTTTGTGGTTTCTGTTACCAATTTAAACGTACAACGAACTATATCCAATTATCTGTTGAACATTCGTTTAATTTAGGCCAAATTCATATATTTTGTTTGCACAGTGGGTAGGCCTATACAGTATACGTCAATGAACGGGCATATTGTCTGCGTAATAATTTTAAAATCATTTGAGCCAAAAAATTATGTTAAATGTTAAATGAAACTAAAATTTAAAAAAAAAGGACTCTTTATAAAGAAAGATACGCCCTATTATGTATCACACTCAGGTAACAAAGCACATTAACGCAACCACCGCTATCAGGAAATTTACTTTTCTTGAAAACATACGTGTAAAGGCTTGATTTGTGAGAATCAACAGTCAGAAAGGGAGTTAAAATGGCGTCCAGAAATCAAAGGTTTTTGCACATCTAACCGCAGGAGCATCTCATCCAATGCCGAACTACTAGACGAAATGTGTCCTCAAGTAAACCTGTAGCTAACCGCTTCTAAAACAACTGGGTATGCATTCCTAAGAAGTTCAGCGAATCAAAGTTAACTTTGCTTCCAGGTTGCAAATGTTCCGATGAATAATTAGGATTTAATTAATAAATATACATTTATCTGTTTTGACTAACATTTATATTATTTTCACCGTAAACCGCAGAGAAAAAAATAAAATTGAAGACAGTTTAATAATAAAAATTGAAACTTTTGGAATTTTGCATCCCTACCCATTGTTTTTGACCCATTAAAATCAAATGTATATGATATTATTGACAGTAAATGAAACATAATTAAGGCTGCTCCTATAAACTGTTGATTAGACGAACATAAAACAAAAATGCAATGTACGAGATACAATTTGGTCGACTTTATAAATGATCCTAACCTAACCTTACTTAACTACGGTTAGGCGTAATCAGTAAGTTAAGCGCGTTATTTTCAAAACGTTTTGCAAACTTTGAACTCGAAATTGTTAAACCTAAACACGTGACGTCTGCCTGCTAAGTGTAACAGAAGCACTTACATATCAAGCTAGTGTCACCGCTCCAGAGCACTTACTTTCTTTGGATTCCCCGTTAGTGACGTTTCCACTAAGACGTTAAGGTTCCACTAAGGTTCCCGTTAAGACGTTAGTGACCTTTGTGAAAGTGTCATTATATTTTCTACTGCCTACTTTCCGTACAAAACTGATTTTCTCTTAAAATATTTTGTAAGTCGTTTTGCATAGGAAAGTAATAAAACGTTTAAACCTTGCATACATTAGAGTTTAGGGAAGATAAATTTTATACCTTGTGTTAGACATTGTTGAAACACTTGTACATTTCGCCACTAAACCGTCTTTAAGATGGTTTGCCTCAATCATCACCTGTGGACCCTGTCGGCCATTTTGAATCTATTCACTACAATACTAAGGTTAATGAACAATACAGATTACGCGGGTATTTGTTAAGTTAAAATTATGTTATATATCTCATTTTAAAGACCTTGTATGTGGGAATGTGATATGCTTTTTACATTTTGTATATAATTTTTTGCTTTTAAAAACCTTTACTCTATCTTTAATACCAAACAATGCATACAATATATAATTACATAAATAGTCTTCAATATGAGATACCAAACATTCTTTTATCATTAAAATTAGCGGAGTAACTGTTAATTAATATTAGTCTTATTGGGAATGATTTAGTAAGACCGATAAAGTTCACAGACTGTTGTTCAAAAATGTATGTAACCATTTCAAAACATCGAAATTTAAATGTAAAAAAACAAAGGGTAACCGCTGCCCACTTTGTAGGCTAACCTTCCTGAAATATCTGTTTATTAAAATTAAATAATTCAACAGTTACACAAAGAGATCATTTTTGGAACTTAATTATTGATAATTCTTTTTATTCGACAGCTGTTACAGAAATAAATAAATCTTACGAGGAGAAAAAGGATCTTTGAAGAGTGAATTGTTCCCCCTATGAAAGGTTTTATTTCTTAGTGCGCTTCTACTTTATAAAATGAACGTATCGTCAAATCTCAAAATACTGTAGTTTTGGCTGGACAGCCAGGCCATTGAATTGTGTATATTATGAAGATTAAGTATTAGTACAAAGCGTCCATGTAAAAGTTTGTATCGATATCTTAATCTATTTTGACGACTAATTTGTTTGAGAAACACTTAAAAAGACAGACATAAAACTTATCATTTATACTTGTGTTCATCCAACTTGCTATGTTGTGCTTGCCTGGTGTTTCACCACTTTGGGAACATTCTGCATTATTTCAGGAATTTTTATCTAAATTTTATCAATACTTTGATATTTTTGAAGTTTATAATTATAAATCACAGTTATTTATAAAATAAATGGTGTAACAACATTTAAACAAACTTTTTTTATCAAATTATTTTACCCCACCAACCAAAAATAACAGTTTTAGAAGCTTATCATTAAAAAAAGAAATATCTTCCTCATTTCTCAAAATCTAATTCAGATTGTTCATACCTGGAGATTACTTAAGTAATGTACCAAATTTAAAAAATAATGGATAGTGGAAAAATAATTGAAAAAGTCAAAGAACAACGTGTAAAAGTTTATTTTTAATTTTTCCTAATATACTTTTTTTTCTGACGCCTTCTTGATATCGGAAATAATTACAACAGGAGAAAAACCAATTTGGAATATTCAGGCAAATGTACGCCTTTACAAACGTCTCAAGTCTCATGAGTGACACAATTTGTATGCAGCTCTCTCTCTCTCTCTCTCTCTCTCTCTCTCTCTCTCTCTCTCTCTCTCTCTCTCTGTGTGTGTGTGTGTGTGTGTGTGTGTGTGTGTGTGTGTGTGTGTGTGTGTGTGTGTGTGTGTGTGTGTGTGTGTGTGTGTTTGTGTAAACTTTGATGTGGCTAGTTACGACGTCTGCTGAGCCTATGAACTGCGCACTGAAGATCATGGTTTCAAAACGCAGTTGCTGCCTTTGTTTTCCCGTTTCGGTTAACAGCCGTACCTCGTTGTAATTAGTCGAACTGGCACAAAGTATGAACTTTAACGAATAAAAAATTATATAAATTTTAATGACGCTTAAAAAATGATGTAGTGGTCAATGTTCCAATTTCAATTTCAATGTTCCGGGTCTGGGTCTTACCATAATAACCGCTTCATCAGCTAATTTTCCAATGGAAATTCTCTAATAAGTGGACCGGTGTTTTGGAATACTCGATATAACACATTGCACAATGAAAATTACTGCGTTCGTTCTTTTCACGACATTAAAGTATCGCAGAGCATTCCAACCAAGGCGTGGGGAGGGGAAATCATTGATCGAAAACACATTCTTCAAACTTGAAAGTGGATACTTTATATTCAAAATGGATACCGTTGAAATAATTTAAATGCATCCGACCACACCTTTGATTCTTCCTATTCTATTGGTGAATCGGATGAGATATTTTGGTGAATCGAAATGGGATATTTTGTTGAATATGAATGGGATAATTTGGTGAATGTGAATGAGATATCTTGTTGAATCGGATGGAGATATTTTAGTAAATCGGGATGAGATATTATGGTGAATCGGAATGAGATATTTTGATGAATCGGAATGAGATATTTTGAAGAATCGGAATGAGATATTTTGGTGAATCGGAATGAGATATTTTGGTGAATCGGAATGAGATATTTTGGAGAATCGGAATGAGATATTTTGGTGAATCGGAATGAGATATTTTGGAGAATAGGAATGGGATATTTTGATGAATCGGAATGAGATATTTTGGAGAATCGGAATGAGATATTTTGGAGAATCGGAATGAGATATTTTGGTGAATCGGAATGAGATATTTTGGAGAATAGGAATGGGATATTTTGATGAATCGGAATGGGATATTTTGTTGAATATGAATGGGATAATTTGGTGAATGTGAATGAGATGTCTTGTTGAATCGGATGGAGATATTTTAGTAAATCAGGATGAGATATTTTTGTGAATGTGAATGAGATACTTTGATGAATCGTAATTAGATATATTGGAAACTCGGAAAGAGATACCTTGAACTTTTGGTACAGTATATTCTATTCTGTTATAACAAACATCATGATATAATTATAAATAATAATACCGTACAAAACATTGTACAAGATAAATAACCAACATTACTATGATAAAATACATATTATAATGCATTAAAAGAGAAAATAGAGCTATAATTTAAATAGGAAATTATCATGCATATTTAAATACTTCATTATTATTTTCATAATATATTGATGAATTAATATTGCGAAATATCAACAATGACAGCTGTTAAATGTGTAAATTACTTCAGTTCAACATATCTGACAGTAGACAAATGTCATAGAGATGTCATGCCATTTTTTCTTGAATTCCACAATTTTTACATTTGGCTTCGCCTGATTGGTTTATTTTAAATACCACCCAACGGCAGAAACATGTTATGGTAAAGATGCCATAGGCAATTCAGTTTTCAAATGAGTTCAACACCATTAATGTTAACCAATGATGTAAAATACTTCATCGCTTATGTTATGAATCACGACACATGGTTAGAATTTTCGTATAATCTAATTATCGGTTTTTTCGATAGCTTTGGAAGTAGAGGTTTAGGGATTTTGTGTGTGTTATGGTACGAGTGTAAAGCCTTTAAATGTCTTGTTACAGGAAAAGCCAACTGTAATAGGTAGATTTGAACCTGAGCACATGTCCGAATTGTAGTGAAATTTTGCTTTCAATAAATACCTCTGATTATTTGAAGTTTTTGTAATATCTGTATTAGTTTGGTCCTACACACAGTCAGCATCATCAGGCTGGTTCTACATTACACATCATGGTACTTGAATACACACTTCTTCAACACATACTGTTTGCATTGTCTTTTTTATATTATAATAATTAATATGTAATCTTTAGTATATATTTAATAAGTAATACTTAATGTACATCCTGCAGAATCGAAAGACTTATCTAATAGACTTCACTGATGGTTATCAGTTATGTATTTTAAAAATGGATTTCTTTTTTCTAGTAGATTAATCATACGATAAAGACAAGTTGAACTGAAATTTAATTTTATATTTATTTATTTATATCTTCTTATTTGTTTTGTGATGATTATAAATTTAATATTGTTCTAATACATGCATTATCTGTATCTAAAACGTTTTTTTGACGTTAGTGTATGTATTAGTGTTGATTATTTACAAAATATTTAGCAAATAAAGATATCGTTATTTTGTATTTTTTCTACTTGGTAAATTGTCTTCAAATGTTCTGCAATTATATATCATATTATTATTATTTCTTCTATTATTAGGTTGATGTTCTCCTTAAGTTGTTTTCGGGAGTGATAATGGTTCATGAATGGTTGTAAAAGTTGACAACGTTAAACGAAACTAATTTGTGACTGAAGTATTACTATTTTTTTAATTGAATTAAATGTTCCTTGTTTAGGATACAACAAGCAAACAATTTGGTTTCTTGTTTTCTTTAATTAGAAAAGAATTTGGCCAACTTGTTCGTAGATGCATTCAATCATTAACCAATGATATAATTGGTACGTCGAGTTTATGTAATTTTGGTAAGGCTTCATTCATCACCTTAAAATGGTTTGCTTCTCGTTCCTTAATAAAGTGTTTGTACCCGTTAAGCCCATTTTTAACAAGTGTATTAAATTTTACGACTGGGGCTGTTTCGGGCACGAGCCTAGTCCAATAGCAACAGAGTGTCGTGTTGTCACATGGCCCTGCACATAGCACATAGTAGCCGGAGACATAGCCTATTAAGTTAATATCAGTGAAGCAATCTTGCAGCACTGCTCTTCTCCGATTGGTTGGTTCAAGGTCACAGTATTAATAATGCTACCCTCAACGGACTAACAACGAGACTCGTGAAGAGGGTTTTGGTTATGTTGTTAGAAACAAAAATATATTTACCATTATAGAATCTTATTGAAAATATAAGTAATTCTAAGGCTAAATAATGAACTTTACTTCTTTTCTAAAGTCGGTATTAGTGCTTCAGTGAACGTTTCTCCGTTCATTGGCTCCATACATAAGATCGCACACAACACAAATTTAGTAACTTAGATATGTTTATTCAAACATGTGGCGTTTATACACACTAACCAAGAATACAATAGCTTGTCTATTTGTGAGCTAATAGTCAAGAAAACTTATTGCAAAACCTAAAAAAACTAAACCTAAATAGCAATTTCAACTGAATGCGTCAGTAATTTTCGTTTTAAGATTTGTGAACACACTTTGAGACAAATACAGAGTCGAAACAGCACTTATGGACTCAAGGGTCTTGAAAATGGATACATACATCAACAGAAATCCTAAGAACCTTTTTGTTTTTATTATTACCAATCTTTCTTTACACTTCATGCAGGGAAAGAAAACAACCCTTAGCATCGTCGGTTTTTGATATATTAGCCAATTTCCATTGAAGTTGTAAACATAGTAACACCCAAACCCGGGGTATTAATATTATCGCCGAACCTGACTTCTAAATAAATTTTTCATGAGTCTTTAAAATTCTTATATTCTGTTCGTGTGTGTGTGTGTGTGTGTGCGCGCGCGCGCGCGCGTGCGTGCGTGATAGAGGGGACGCGTTAACAATTACTTGACACAAAAATCATTAACTTGGTCATGTTTGTAACCAGCAAAATTCATTTAACAGTTTGAAATGGTGGCCATTTCGAATTTTTAAAATCGTAACTTTTTAATCCTAAATATGTTTGAATATCAGATTTCACCATCGTAATCGGCGTAAAAACTGTATAAATTAGCATTTTAAATTTTCAAAATCTATTTAAATTTAAAAAATAATTTCACGGTGATCGGGATTCGTATTTTCAATACAATTAGAAGAGTTTAAAATACTAATATACTCAGATTTTAATGTATGTTGTTTATTATGGTGGCCACGGTTTCAAAATAATGTTAAGACAAAAACATTACTTTTGGAAATTCGCTTCCGACACGTCAGCGAGGCAATAGTGGCATTTCATACAAAATAAAATACACGGAGTCAATTTTGAAAGTTTTAATCATTTGTATTACTTGAATTGATAATGTTAACCACAACAAATTTTGGGAGCAGTTTTCTGTAGGTACCACTGCATTTTTTGATATAAAACCCTTTATACCAGATTTTAGCGAAATGAATTGTTTGGCCTTAAAAGTGTTACACAAATATAATTTCAGTTTTCTAAAGAATAACTAAAACGCACATCTAACTGCCAAAAATCTTCTGAAAAATACAGTTTAATGAATTTGCTCTAATTTAGCAAATGGTAGGTTTCTGGGCCGAACAAACAATAGGCCTATGTTCTTCATGAGTCAGATTACATGCGTCATGGTTTTTTCCGCACCAAGCTTTGATAGTTAAATCAATAACGTTTTTTTTTTTTTTAGTGTAACGAGGAAAACATTTTATATTATAAAAAGAGCCCGAACAAGTGTTTTGCAGCTGTATTTCAACATTTTTGTGTCAGCATTGTTGACAATCGGGTTGATGCTAGCGACAAAAAGCTGTACTGCTGACATGGGGAAACCGAATTCCATTAACAATATCACATTGATATTAATCTGTAACAGTTAATATCGTATCAACTACCAAGTAATTATTGTAACAATATCACATTGATATTAATCTGTAACAATTAATATCGTAACAACTACCAAGTAATTATTGTAACAATATCACATTGATATTAATCTGTAACAATTAATATCGTAACAACTACCAAGTAATTATTTAATATCACATTGATATTAATCTGTAACAATTAATATCGTAACAACTACCAAGTAATTATTGTAACAATATCACATTGATATTAATCTGTAACAATTAATATCGTAACAACTACCAAGTAATTATTGTAACAATATCACATTGATATTAATCTGTAACAATTAATATCGTAACAACTACCAAGTAATTATTGTAACAATATCACATTGATATTAATCTGTAACAATTAATATCGTAACAACTACCAAGTAATTATTGTAACAATATCACACTAAAACCTGGACCGTTTGATTTTCTCATCTCCATTGAATTTAAAATAACAGCGCTGATGTGGTAGAAGCAAATTTTCAAAAGTATATTTTTTAATAATACTTTTTTGAAATTCTGATTTCACCGTCGATCAATTTTACATTACATTGAGCATACACAAAAATGAAGCTTAAACTGTAAGTAATCCATTATTTAAAAAAATTTCAATGAGAAAATATGCTATTGGAGCGACTATCACAGTAAGACTTCGAAATCAGCACTGACAGTGACCTTTGTACCATGCTCGTTAATATATATATATATATATATATATATATATATATATATAGTAGCTGTACCCTGTCACGCTTCACTGTGGTACATTGTGGTTGCATAGATAAGAAATGAGTAAAAAAAACATACGATTCATATAAGTTTAATTCTGCAATACTTATGGGTATACAACATTGTCAGTGTAGATATAAAGGCTATCTGGTTTTTCGACACGGGATTACACGGGGTAACATGCAGTTGTCCGTGTGAGATGCAATCCGTATCTAAATCTAAACCACACAATGTCAAATATTGACCTTGAGCTTTATTGATTGTGATTGCGAATGCCAATCGAATTAGTAATTTTAATCTTTTAAATTGAAGTGGTGTGTCGGCCAGGATCATCGGGATTCGAGGAATGAGAATATCTTCACCTTTGAAAGGCACCGTTAAAATCGTTGCTTCCACTATGTTGTTCATCAATTCCTTAACTGCGAGTAGCGTGCCGTTGCAGAGTTTTGGTTGATTAATATTCCATAACATGATATTGTCGTACCTATTTCCAATTTTAATATGTGTGGTGGCATCCCTGGCAGATCAAGTGAGTTCAAAAATTCTGTTGGATAATTACTTGCTTCATCTGTTTCCACAATTGTGTCTATCGACTTTATGTAATTTCCTCACTTTGAAGCTGGATTGAATAGCATTATTAAGTTGATAGACATCTTTATTATTCGCGACAAGGATAGCTGGTTCGCTGAGCTATATTGTGATTCGTATAATTAATTTGAATATTAGGAAATAGTTTTTCGATCATTTCTTCTTTCGATATTACTAAATTACAAAAATTATCAGACAATGATATTCGTCTTGACGTCTCATCGACTGGCAGCTTGCCGTTCCCAGTATCCAGTAACTGTCGTGAGAATACCACGGCTGATTGGTCGTTCTGCATCTGGACACTCATATTTGTAGTCAACTGCAATGTACGTACGTGTCGCCACAGTGTTGAATATTTCAGCCAAACATTTATTTCGTCCGCTAGTGTAGATCGAGAAATTACAGGCAATGTTTGCCTAAAATGTCCTGCGAGCACTATCAATGCATTCCACGCAAATCTCGCAATAATCGATCAAGAGCTTCAAGTGATGTGCCATCGTGCATTCATCCCAAACAATGAATTTACTTTTTGTAATACTTTATATTAATTTTGAGCCTGGGCAGTTATTGTAATGACATGTGGTTGAAACTACTATGCAGAAACCTTTGCGGGAGTGTACTCAAAAATTTCCCAAAGTTTCATGGCAATCTGATGAATGGTATAGTAATGTATAAAGTAAATACTTTATATTAATTTTGGACCTGGGCAAGAAGTATAATGACGTTTGGTTGAAAGTAATATAGTAAGCATCTTCGCGAAAGTACACTCAACATTGTTTCAAAATTTGAGCTCGATCTGTGCAGAATTTTTCTAATATTTGAAGCGTACACAGACACATAACATTTATATATATATATATATATATATATATATATATATATATATATATATATATATATATATTTATATGTGTGTGTGTGTGTGTGTATATAGAGAGAGAGAGAGAGAGAGAGAGAGAGAGAGAGAGAGAGAGAGAGAGAGAGTTTTAGTAAGTTCACTTGCCCAATCTGGTTTGTCTGATTCAAAAAGTTGGCAGAAAAATCGACTATGAAAATAGCATGGGCAAGTTCTGTAACAAGAAAATTTTTTCAACAATTTCAAAATGGTGGCAATTTATAAATTTTATGCCTTAAACTTTTTGAAAAATCAGATTTTATAACCAACATTAAAAACTGCATAAATTAGAGTTTAGAATTTTTAAAATAAGTTAAAATTAATAAAACTAGTTTGACGGCGTTCAGGACATATTTTAGTATTTTTATGAGATTTTAGAGTTTAAAATGCAAATAATGACAAGAAAAATCGGAATTTCAGAAAAGGGTTCAACAATGAAAATTACTTTTGGAAATTTACTTCTATCACGTCAGCGAGACAGATAAGTTCTACTATCTTAAATATTTGCTATCCTTTTAAAGTGTAAGGTTTGTCCCCACTATCAAAATTTTGTCTATCCATTTTTCCTACTGAACACTAAATATTTACTTTTAATTGAATTCAACAATGTATCAGTTCAAAATTTATAAACAATGTCTATATATATATATATATATATATATATATATATATACATTCTGCTATAATCCTTAAAACTAAACTATTACTTTTTAATTAATGAGATGAAAAGTATGCTCATTTAAAGTGAAAACATTGATGAGATGAGGAAAATACTCGTACATTATTCTTACTGAAAGAATTCTGTAGGGACGCACAATATTATTTTTTAAAGGCTTGAACGGTCGAGGTGGGCACCGGCCATTTAACCGTTTCAACACAAGTTTTTTGTGCCTCTGAAATTGTTTATCTGAAGGTCGTAGGTTCGAGATTGCAGTTACTGCCGTAAGGTTTGCCTTTTACGTTATCGTTCACATTGTGTAACTGGAATAAAGTATGGACGTTAAGCAACGAAAATCATTTCTCCAAAGGCTGTACCATAAAAACAACGTTATAAACTTTAATGCTGTCTATTTAATAAAAAAAACTGGTTTTTACCTCCTTAAAAAATCAGTTGACTTAATTAAAGCTTGTAAAAAGATAATTACTAACTAAACCATCTCTTTCTACAATTGGTATTAGCAATTATAAATGCTAATTTAAGTTTATGTTACTGTTGATTTACTGTTTTGTTTTTGCTAATGAAGGCTATTTCAGTAGGCCTAACATTAATAATGATTTATTTGGTATTATTTAAATTACTGTAAATAATATCAATAAAACATAACCTCAATTGAAATAGTATTATCAAAGCAACAGCTGTAGTACCAAATCAGCTGTTCATGTGAACACGACATTCTTACATTGCATATTAGAACGTTACGTTACGTTTTTATATTATTGTACAACCTCTTGTCACATTAGTCTCGACAAGCGATTGCCAGTTGCAACTGATCGTCTAAAACATTTATGCTGAGATATTTGAAGCAAACGAGTTCGCGACCCAGATATACTGTGGAATCGTGCGTTAGCCTTATTATATTGTAGACTAGGCTATGACCTTGCCTTGCTTTGCTTTCATGTTTGATGAAGAATTTATTAATATCTTATCCTGCTTACTGCGCAAGTCCTGTTCAGTATCCTTTTAGGTTTCGGTTGAAGGTCAAGTTTGTTTACCACTTTAGCAACTTTATTTATTGTCAGTGAAAATCAATAACTGCAAATATAGGGCAGGCACTAATCGGCATTTTTAAAGTGAACACTTTTACAGTCGCGGCTGACATAAGTATACACATTTGTTTTCGCGCAGTGTGATACCTCACAGCAAATATAACATTGTTCTTGTATAAATGTAGACTTGAAGTGCCTACTTCTAAACAGCTGATTTCGCACAACAGCTGTTGCTTCAATATCATTTCAATTGAGGTTACGTTTATTCCTGTTGTTGTTCTTTTAAAATGTGTATTTTCTAAATTTGTGTAGTTCAATTACTTAATGAATATGATCTATACTAATTTTTGAATCACAGAATCATAAATATTATATTTATTCTTATACTTAGCCTATTAAATCCCTTCCTGTATGCATGTAATACTTATAAAAGTAATTAAATCACAATAGTGAAGAAGTACACAGTCATGGATAAAAAAAGAAGTATCCTGCCAATTCTTACTTTTTGCATAATTAAATTATTATTAATTAAGATCAGGTATTAAATAAAAATAATAAATTATACATATTTTTTTTAATTTGTAAAAACATCAGTTTAAATATTTTTCTCCATTGAATAATTATTTTTAAACACGAGCATAAAAGTTTTCACTTCTGTCGGCACTGCCCCAAATGTCACAAGTAATTTTTAAAGTATTAATTTAAATCATAAAAACACAGTCTTTTAGGTTATATCATTTTTGACTGAAACATTCTACTATACAATCTTAAACACCTTGAGGTAGCTCAAAGACATATTATTTCTAAATACTTTGTTTAAGGATGTCAAATATTTATTTCTGTAAACATTGTTAAAGTTTTTAATTTAAAAAAATCCTAACAAGCCTTAATAAATATTGGTTTTATTTAAATTTTAGTTTTTTGAAACCATAGATAAACCACTATTAAGCGTGGGTTATATTATTAAGTCTAATTCAAAATTATCACGAAAGCATAGGTTCGTGAGGTTCAAACTATTAATACCTACATTATGTTATTAATTTTCAGCTTTACAGTGTTAAGTTAAGCTGGCAAATACCGTATTTCTTTCTTTAAACAAATATATAATCTTTAACTTTAATACTGTACTAGCTTTAATCAATATCCTTTTCATTTTAAATTATGTTCTCTTAACGTAATTAATTCATTGAAATTCCTTTCGACGTAAGCAATTTCCAGTTGTACCAAGTTGGGTTGCAACTACTTTTTCCTTATAAAAATAATTTAATAAGCCTACTTGTTGTAAACCTTACCAAACATAGTTTTTGGTGCAATTTTAGTTCTCTGTAGTCATCATATATTTAATTGATATTGTATAAAAAACCTTAATGCCACTTATTACAAAAAAAGACCCAAATCACAAAGAAATATAAGAAGAAGAATTTTTGTGGGCTACTAGACGAAATACGTTAATTTTATTATTATCGTAAACAATTTTTTTTGTAAATATTTATTAATAATATGGCTAAAAAAACGACTTTTACGTAGAAGTATGCTTGTGTGTGTTTACATCTATGTATACAAAACGTGTTCATCTTTTTTTATGAAAATTTCCTTTTATGCTTATTTTGTGTTTATCAAAGTATCAAACAATCATGTTTTAATTGTAATAAAAATATAAAATGTTGCTGTCAGGAGACTGGCTGTCAGAAATGAAATGAAGTAATTGTTCATTGTTGGTTTTGTATTGTTCGAATAAATTACTAATTTAATTGCTAAATTGAAATTTTACACAATTAATATTAAAGATATTATGCGCTATATTGCACCATAGAGTTAATAGTTATTTTATATATTGCGTATAAAACACTATTATTGTACAAATGTTATATCCAATTGTTAATGCTCTATTTATTGTAATAGCTGGATTGCGTAGCAGGTAGTACGACGGTTTGTGTATAACGTAAATATTTATCAGTAAATTTATTTATATGCAATGTGTAAGATATGCTTAAATGTGAACTCTCTAAACAATTCTGTGTAAGATGGATCTGGTTAGAAGTGTAATAATGAAGTTAATTAAAATTTAAATATTTATTTTATTGAACTTATTAAACAAACATTAAATACAAAAAAGTTAGTCAGCTACAGGTTTTTGAACTCACCTCCCTTAGTTGCATACGCAGAAATCACAGAACCGAGCACTGAATGTACATGGAAACATCTAGCTCACTGGTAGACTTAATATGAGTACTAATAATGTGTATAAGGCAAGAGTAACACATTCGTGCTATCTTGAGTATCTATTTGTCATTGTAAGAAAAAAGTGCTGGGGGGGCCAGAAAAAATTTCACTTAAAAATCAAGGCCTTTCGGCCGTCATACTTTAACATAAATTGCGTTTAATTACTCATCCCGCATTTGTCAAAAATTCCATTGTTCATCGCACGTTCATCAAACTTTACTTCGCTATCTTACTTCACCCGCAAATTTATCGGCATACTTCATTTTTCACAACTTTGTTAGTGTACTTAGGATTGTCATAACTTTGTTCGCACATTCCACTTTTATTACACCTATGTTTTTAATCTTGATAATATTACAACTCTCTTTATTCGAGCATTTGCTATAACGTGATTATATAAAAACAATACAGAAGTTTACGAGGTTATAAATCAACTCCTGTTTTCAAGTGCCTCACTTAAAATTTAAATGTGTGATTAAAACATAAGTCAAGATGCCTCGGCATATGTTAAACTACTTAAAACTTAGAACAAACACTCAGGGCAAATTACTGAGTGATCAAACAGGAAATAAAACTAAGACTTATGTGTGATCAGGAAACCATAAGTCACCAAGAAAACGTAACGAAAATGTTACACAATAGCTGACAAATACTGTAAGAGAACAAACGCGATCAAGACAATAGTAAACAACCGACTGATGTCCGTCCATGCCAACACCGGGTGGAGGGGGCCTACCTGTTCAGGGTTATTGACTCCTTCCATTACCTTTCTCTCTTAGTTTCCTAGTCTGGGATTGAGAAATGATCTTTCTTTTCTAACGGTTAAAATTTCAGAGTTTGTAAATTCGAAATTATGTTTATTTTTAAACTTAAGTCCCTTTTTAATAACTGGTAGCCACAAAGGCCTTACTTCTGAACTAGTTTTGCTGATAAGTCTATCTGTACTGTAATGATCGTGTGAAAAATAATAGTTATATCTTGATTTTTATTTTTAAAACATTTCTTACAAAACTATTTTGTTTCATTAGTTGCTGAACCATTATAATAGCAACTGAGTAAACAAAGCATTTGACAATTTATAAAATCGCGAAAATTATTGTTTTTATGTGCTTTTCTTTTACGGAATAAAGTTATATTAATCTTTAACAAACTTCAAATATCTGAAGCTTTTCGTAATCGAGGAAGGGATAAAGGGAAGTTTTAAACATCGGAGGATAAACTTTTCAGGAATTTCTTAATAACACCAAGCCGGTAACTTTCTTTCCGTTTGCGAAGAACAAAAACAATATGGCCTTAGAATTTTTATTGAAGTTTGAAATTTACAACAAAAATACGCGATTTTGTAGTAAGATATTTTTTAAAACAATTTACTATCTTATAATGTACTGATAATTGCACACAAACAGTTACACAAGTACATATATGCCTATGTGCAGGAATATGCCTAAGAGGAATACACACACACACACACACACACACACACACACACACACACACACACACACACACACACACACACACACACACACACACACACACACATATATATATATATATATATATATATATATATATATATATATATATATCACTTCCTTGTCTTGCATTTCTAGAGGCTAAAGTGGGAATATCATGTTGACAGGGTCTGCAAAAACCTTCGTGCAGGGATTTTTGTTATTACAAGTATTAAAACTTACTGCAATCTTTCGACGAGATTGGCGGCTTATTTATCCCCACCTGCACTATGGAACCACACTATGGGGTAATTCCTGCGTGTTTCAATTAAAAAGGCTATTTGGATTACAAAGAAAGCAATACAACTTGTGGCTGGCCTTAACAAGTTGGAGACTTGCAGAAGTGCCTTTAGACAGCCGGGCGTATTGACATTGCCCAGTTTGTATATTATGGAAACAATATTGCACATCAAATGTAATGGTCGGAGTGGTGTTAACGAATAAATTCCCAGTTAAAATAAAGTACATTGAAGAGTACGATGGCTTTAAGAAAGTTTAAACCCGCTTTTATTTTCCACTTCAAGCTTTTCTTCAGAGGAGTTCATCAGCTGTGAATTTTGAACTCACAAGTAACATGTTGCTTGCATTGACTGGTCACTTTATCAAATAGTTATAAATAATGTTTTATTTACTATTTCTTAAAGTATAAATAGTAAATACTTAAGAAATATTTACTATTTAATTTTCTTAAGTAGTAAATTAAATATTTACTGTTAATTAGTAATGTTAGTTGTCACCAATAATATGGTACTTATGGAAATAGCATAGATTTAATATAGTTATGTAGTATAATTTGTACTTTTGTTATATTATTGACTGATTATTGTTTTTGCTTTTTATAATATAATTGTGATGTTTGCGAAGTAATAAATAAGTAAATGATATGATTGGATTTTTTTAAAGCCCTAGCTGAAAACCATATAACAATATGGCGGTTAAAAACACATTTTAATTTTTAAAATATAAGCGTAAAAAATTTATGTGTTTTTTTGAAATGTCAAGCTTAATTTATGTGACTCTTAAAACAATTGGTTATTAAAAATCACTAAGTATATAACATGTACAAGATTTAGAACGGATTTTAAACATTTTATTTTAACTTTTATATATTTGTTGAAGTGTAGTAATAAAGATTTTTCAAAGAGAAAATACAAATTTTCACCTTTGTTAGCTTAGCATAAATGTTCGGCTATTTAATTTAAATAAAAAATTGAATGCACTGTTAACAGAACTAATAGTCGTAGTTATGGACTATTATTGAATCAACTGTCGCTTCACCTCTTAGACCTCTAAAATTTTAATAATTTATTTCAAATTCATTGAAATGTTTAGCACGGAAATTTCAATGTTCAGAATGACGTAATTGACTGTAAATACGTACACGGATTTGTATAATTTGATACAAGCAGTCTTTGCAACAGGACAGTGAAGCAGTCGACTCTTGACGTCAACTTCAGCTGATTGCATTATGTAAAAAAACCATAGTCATACTAATGCGTCAGTATACCGGTCTGAATTATCGCTTCACAAATATTACCTTCTGTTTGTCAGCATTGTTTGACATATAATAAATTAAGCTTATAATTGTAACTTGCTTTAAAACATGCTGAAATCAAATTAGGTTTTTTTTTGACTTTATTGAAGCAAATAAAGACAATTTTGGGGCAAACATTGCTCGGTTTACGGCCTAGCTTTTTGAATTATCGATGAAAGTCTAAAGTGCAGAAGCAGTTAATTACTTGGTGCCGTTAGAAACACTTTTATTAAACATAAGCTAAACATTTTTACACATAAGCAACAGCAAAAACAACTTTTACGCTTAAACTGAAGTTTAGAGAACATGGAAGAGAGAATAGCGTTTATATTTATCGATTGTGTTAACAAAATAAAAATTAAACAAAACAGGTGAAACATTATACGAAATTTCGAGAAAATACGCACCAACGAAAGCAAATTTGAATAGGATTAGTTCTGACACCACTATCAAGTTCCAAATCGAATTTCTGTTGTACTACGTAAGTTAACCTGTCTGTCTCAATAGGCTAAGCTACAGAATGAAACGATCGTTAAATTACCTCTAAAACGTTATTGTTAAACAAGATTTGTGTACTTGATTGCTTCTCTGGTTGGCAAGCTGAGCCTGAAGGTACGAAGTTATAATCACCGTTGTATTTTCAGACTATGATAAACTTCATGAGCTTTTGCTTTAAAAAATGATTAAAACAATAATAATAATACGACCAATAATAATTAATACAAAAACTTGAGGAAATATCTAATTTAAGGACATATCAACTTGAGGATCATTAATACAAAAAAAGGACATACTACAAAATATTTTAAATCTATCTAAGTTAAAGTTACAGAATTATTACCGAAGCAGATTTCAAAAGTTATTTATTAGCTTTTCAAATGTTATGCACCGTTTGTTATGTTATGCATCGTTTGTTATGTTATGCACCGTTTGGTGCACGACTCCTTAACAAATGCGTCTACGACTGTTTTAAGTAAACTCGATTTTTTAGTTCCTTCAATAGTTTCACATAAAACAGCCTTTTTAGAAGATTTTAAAGAGATAGGTGTAGATCCATTAAAATTGGTTTTTAACAATTTTCAGCATTGCGTTCAGAAGAAACATAATAGGCCCTACTACATTCGAATCAAAATAGTTTGTATCAATTTTTTTTTAACGTCCGACTATTGTGCACACTTGGGCTAATGCAAACGATGGGATAATTTATAGCGTATGAAAATGCAAAGCCCTGGCCGGGAATCGAACCCGGGTCCTCGGGGTGAAAGTAGTTTGTATCAAGATGGCAGATAGAAAATGGTTTCTACCATTACCCCTGTTTTTTGCACTCGTGGCTCAAAGCACGCCTTTTTATATTTAATAATTGTTTTTAAATTACCTATACAAATAAGGTCAATAATAATTATTGAAATTATAATTCGGCATCACATTACACATACCCAAAATAAACTATGCAGAGAAAACTTTTTAAAACATTTACAGTTATGTGCAGAACACATTGTATACAAATGAGCTCATTAATAAATATTAAAATTACTAAAGAGCGCCGTTATATTGCATGCCCAGCCCAGCCCAGCCATCTCAATTATTAGAGCATTAAAAGTTGGATAGCCTATATATATATATATATGTTGCGCAAGGTTTATGTTTTATAATTACATATGGTGTATTTTATTTAGGCCTAATATCAGTTGAGAAATGTTAAGTTTACCAAAAGATCAGTGATAATATAATTTACGTTTTCACTTCTGTTGATTGACATTCTTTTCTCTCACTGTATTAGATTTCGAAATGTTTGAATTGAAAAGTTGTCTACTCTCCATCTATTAGATCTCATTATATAAACAAAGCCTTATAACATCCTAGCTGTTGTAGCTTGTCACTGGTCGGTTGCCATGACAACATGGTAATTACTTATTTACATTCCAGTAACCAATGTGTACGTAATAAAGATTGTCTTTGACTGAACCAAATCGAGCGCGCATACAAGGTGTTGCATTTATAGCGTAGACCTGCACTGCTCTCTCTCTCTCTCTCTCTCTCTCTCTCTCTCTCTCTCTCTCTCTCTCTCTCTCTCTCTCTCTCTCTCTCTCTCTCTCTCTCTCTCTCTCTCTCTCTCTCTCTCTCTCTCTCTCTCTCTCTCTCTCTCTCACACACACACACACACACACACACACACACACACACACACACACACCTATACTCGTATAAGACATAAATATGTAACGTCACTTCAAGAAGTGTTCCATAGTCACTCATTTCAAAGATCGAATATGATAAAAATCAGTTGAACCTTTCTTATACATTAGGTCGATTTTTCAGCTTTGTTAGCTCTGGAATTCTTTTGTATATAGTGAATACATCAGTATTTCAACAAGTTGTACAACTTTTTTTTTTAATTTTCAAAATCCGATGAAATTAAGAACTTTTTGACGGCGGTCAGGGCTTTCCCGTATTTTTAATGTAATTTAAAAATTCAAAATGCTAACATATGCAGATTTTAATGATGAATATGATGGTGAAAAAAATAATTTCGAAATGGGTAAAATAAAGAAAAATACTTACTGAAATTCATTAGTGTCACGTCAGCTAGACATCTGGGTGTCGCGCGCGCGCGTGTCTCACTTTCGCAATTTTAGACAAGATCCTTAACCAGCGAAATTCGTTCAATAGCTTCAGAACGGTGGCCATTTCAAATCTATAAAAATTCGTAATTTTTTGTTCTATTTTTTAATATCTGATAAACTGCATTCATTATTATTTTAAATTTTCAAAATTCGCTAAATTTAAGACTTTTTTAAGTGCAATCAGAGATTCTCTTTATCATTAATATTTGAAAGTTTAAAGCCGCAATACACGTAGATTTTATTGCTGATCATGATGGTGAAATCAGAATTTAAAAAATGGTGACATAGAGACTTTTTTATGGAATCCGCTGCGACACAGCTGCGTGACCCGATTACTTTTACGTCTACAAATTTTAAAAAATCATTGTTTTTAGTTTATGAGCAATGGATTCAGCTCATTTTAAATTGCAAAGATTCAGCTCACGTGATTTTAAATTCGGCGATTGCACCGAAATATGTTTTAAAGCGGCAGCCCCTAAATTTTACCCACATACAAAATTCTAGTAAAGTCTATCCATTGTTCCAAAAACTATTCTGGACAGATCAGAAAATAAAAAAAAAATACAATGGACATTCCATATCTGAATGTGTAGTAAAATTTTAAAAGAATTTTTCACACAGGGAAACCTTATATTGTAACTTTGTGCAAGTTCTGAAGAGAAACACATGGGTCACCCAGAGTCATCACACTGCGAGCTGACTATAGTATAACGCCCCTGGGGGACCTGCAATTCAATTCAGCGCGTTACAAGCACAAGTGGTCCTTACAGAGGGGAGAGTCAATTACGCTCTCTTTCGTTCTCCCTTCATTACAATATCGTTTACGCCACCGCAGCATTCCGTTATCCATCGTCGCGAAGGGGGGTAGTGGGGGGGATCTGCTCTATTAAATTTATCTTAGTCAATGTTTATAGATTCAATAACTGCGTTAATTATTGGACAGATCAACTTACAAATGATCGTTGTTAGAACTGTATTTAAATTTAATGATGAAAGTTCTAAGCTATGAACACAGTAAGGATGAATAATGCGGCACGCAACTGTCTCGCTGACGTGATGGACGCGAATCTCAGTCTTTATATTTTTATCGTGCCATTTCACCATCATTTAGCGTAAATTAGCATTTTAAACTTGAAAATTGTGTTGAATTGTAACCGCTGTCAAATTTAATTTCTTAGTTTAAAAGGATTTTGGAACTTCAGATTTATGCAGATTTTATCGCTGATTACGACGGTGAACAAAAAGTCGAATATACATAAAGTTATGACTTTGGTAAGATTTGAAATGGCAGCCATTTTGAAACTGTTGAACGAATTTTATCGAGTAAGAATCTTGAATAAGCGTTGCCAAAATCGATTTCCGTGCCAAGTTTGAATCGAATCGAAGCGAACCTATGAACGCCAGGCTGGTGGCACACACTCAAATAAAACTTTTAACCCCCTCGGGATCTTGTCAAGCCATTAAACATCAACAAAATTTTTCCGCTCTCATTTTATTAGCATATAAAATTGAACCAAGTTCAAAATTTTAAAAAACGAGATATTTACTTTTCGAGAAGAGCTGCGGCGGTCAGAATTCATTTTGTAAATTATGTTTGTTTCCAAATTGCATAACAAATCATGATATAGAATACTTTGATTAGTATTATTGTTTAGTTTTACAATACAAGCTGGTTGCATTCTAAGTAAAACTTTTAGCCTATGTTCTATTATTTTATTTACCACTGTAGCAGATCTCCAATTAACTTGATTAATTGATTAACTGAAAATAAATTGCTTAAATATATATAGTCTATATATATTTCAATTAATTAATATATCCAACGAAAACCTATGTTATTAGAGGTTTTCATTGTAAGATAGAGACCAGGGACTTTGAAATATTCGCCAATCACGATAATTTGCCAATTTAGATAACTTATTTATTGAAGAGGGGGGGTTAAAAAAGTCACTTTTAGTAATAGTGAAATAAGTTCATTATCCAGAAAAATCCGCACTGCAGTTTCAAAATGGTGGATTTTAAAATTTTCGCAGTTTCAACATTTAAAATCTTTAAACAATCAAAATATTTCGTCTTAAATACATTTGAAAATCCTATTTGACAATCGTAAATAGCATTAAACTGTGCAAATTTGAGTTTTCAATTTTCAAAAACGTTGCAATTAACAAATTAATTTGGATGGCGGCATTTTCGTAATGTCGATATGTTACAGTTTAAAATGCAAATATATGCATATTTGAATGTTGGTTGTGATTGTGAAATTATAATTTTAAAAATATTGCGATAAAAAGAATTATTTCTGGAAATTCGTTGCATCTTCGTTTACAAATTTTGTTTAATATAACTGAACATATAAAATACCGAAGTCCGCAGCTTCTGAAAGATGTGTTATGGTAAAGCAACGATATGAATACTTGTGCAATCGATCCACATGAATATATATCGAAAGCAATATCGATGTTAGGTCTGTAGTGCGGAGCAAATGTTAGCCATAACGGTCGTTTTGACGTCGATTGAATTACAGTTCTACCTTCCCCGAGTGCCTACTTCTGCACTAATATCTTGAAATATTTCCGTGGCGTTGTAAGGTTTTATTCTTGCCTTATCCACTTTTATTTGTCACAGTATTACAATTCCTTTTAAACAGAATTGTTTGAAATTACCTCCAATTTTTTTCTCAAAATACCAAGAATTAAAAAGTGTTGTAATTGTTAAAAATTTCACTTTTGTTTATAGACTATATATTTTTGATTTCAATAATTTAAACAAGTGTGTGAAATTGGTAGCTTATAAATAGTGTGGGGGCCGCGAGCTCGTTTAATCCTTTTGTAGTAGGTAGAAACTCAAGGCACTGTGAGGAAAATATTTGTAATGAATTTAATGGTGAAAAAGTGGTTCTGGAGATCAAGTTCATCAATGAGTTGTATTTGCATAATTCTGTGTGATAAAGTATCATGAGCAACTTCACAACTTTAAACAGTGCTGCAAAAACTTTTTCACACAAATTTTAGTATTTAATTCATTTATTTCGCCGAAAAATCAGTTTTGTATGCTGTCAATACAAAATTTCTCAAGATCGTTTTATCTGATTTTTCTTAAGATTCTGTCATTAATGAAGAAAAAGTAACAATTGTAACCTGACCGACAGAAGTACAATTTTTTTAAAAATGAAGTCAGTGTTGGTTTGTTTTGATGCAGTCATAATGCTGATCTTATTGCTAAGGCTGATTGATCAAATTTGGCTAAATTTTGGTCGATAAGTGCCTAAACAACCTGTAACCCCGAAACATTCTATGGGAAATTTCATTTGAAAACGAGCCGTTGAAGCGGTCACGGAATATTAATATTAGGTTCACCTACAATAGCATTTTTTAATTTATTAATTCGTGCTTTAATTAAGGTGTTATTCTTATGTACTGGTATTATTAGTCACTGTACATGGGATAATCAGGATATTAGGTTTATGGGGGGGAGGGTTAATTATTCAATTGCCGGTAAGACCCAAATCCGTAAACTCCTGACATGTATATCACATCGTAGTGGTAGTTATATTTGTTTATATATATATATATATATATATATATATATATATATATATATATATATACAAAGGGTGTTTAGAAAAAAAGTTAGAAATTAAAGAAAATGGGCGACACTTATTTACATCATATACAAAATAAAACATTCTAACATTACCCGTCGCTGCTTTGCCCACAATGCTTAAACTGTTTCAGTAATGTAATAATTTATAAAAATAATAAATATATTAATAAAAGCATTATCATTTAATTCACCAAAATCGTGATTATTTTACAATGAATACGAAAAAATACAATATCCTTAATATGACATGCTTTATTGACTTCTAACATGTTGCATTCGAATTAGAATGCCAAAAAACTAATATAACCCCAGCAAGACTTTAATGAGTATCTGAATTTATTATTTTTTTGAAAGCGAAGACATTTTTCCAACCCACTTCATGTTAGTCTATTTTGAAATTCTCTCTGCATGAACACCTATTCTATTGCATTACAGAAGATTAATAATAAAAGTGTCTCCTCGTAAAAGTAGAATATATTTTTTCTAATTGCAAACTTGCATAGACAATATGTCTTTAATACCTTTATGGGGTGAATTCTAAAAAATGCAGAAACATACGTTTAATTATTTGTGTTTTTGATTTTTTTTAAGTTTCAAGAAAATATGATAAATCTTTTATAATTCAAACTAGTCACCCCTTTACGGATTTAATTTTTTTTAAGTTATAAATTAATGAGCCTAATTTTTCAAATTTGATTCGCTAAATTTAGTTGTAGACAGTAAGGAAGAAAAAATAAAGCCCTAAACGGTCGGTTTTAGAACGTACACGTTGTTCTTCACATTCTTAAAGTGAATTTAAGTCTACCAGTGAGCTGTTCCTTCGGAGCTTCTCAAATAGTATTTTTTGTCGTATTTGCTACATACTCTTTAGTTATGAAACTTTGTATATCGAAACGGCTTTGAGAAATGAAACCAATTTGCAAATGTGTTTTTCTATATCTGGCGAACAGGATACTTCAAACAATTGCGAAAGTGAAAAAGTTTGTGTAATGTTTTTACAACATCATGACTTGTGAAAATTATCAAAAGCTTGTTGAACTAGATGACTTGTAATATTACATAAAACACGTGTAAATGACAAATAGGTTTACAATTTTCTGATAATAAATGATACGGTTTTTGCATTATCACTGCACAAAGTATTACAGTTGGAGGAAAATAACAAGATTTTAATGTATATATCCATTAAAGGTCTTCTGCGACAAAAATGTAGTTTTACTTGAACACCAAATTGTCAGTGGGTATCCGCATGAAATAAATAATTCCGATGTTGTTATTTACATTTTGAAAGCCAGTTTACATTCAAACATACTTAATACCTCAAAAGTATTCTTTATATTTTTAAAACGTTTGGTTACAAGCCTATTCTGACTACAAACACCTCAAAAATTATAAACAATTATAAACCTTCATCTTAAAATCCACAAATACACAAATGAGAGGTTTTCGAGTATTTCCTTTCTAAAATTCATTTTTGCGGACAAAAAAACAATAAAATCGGTCTGGTTTATGAAAACGGTATAATGCTGAAGCGAATTAATTATACTTAATTTATAATTGAATCCCATAAATATTTAGGTTATTAAAATCTTGTAATTATTGCTTGAGATTTTATCAGTTAATATTTTTACAACAACCCAACCAATAGAAACTCCCAACTTGAAGGGAGTCGTCTCCCTGATTGGTCGGAACACCACGGTGTTTTTGACAAGCTTCATTAAACCACCCTTCGTGTAATGCAACCCTCTAAAGTGAAAATATCGTCACGCTCACACCACAAAATGCAGTTATAATTATACCTTAGCCATTGAAAGATGTACGAAAATAAAGTAAACAATGTACAATTTTAATGTGTTGATTTTTTTTACAATATATAAAGAAAGAGAGAGAGAGAAAGAGAGAGAGAGAGAGAGAGAGAGAGAGAGAGAGAGAGAGAGAGACGTATTTTACTAGTGGAAAAAAATGATATAATCATGGAACATGGGTCTTAAACGCTTCGTTATTGTATTAGGCCTACAGCTGGCGAAAGATTTTTCCTTATTTCTGCCCATCCATTTAAATTAAGTCATATAGAACGTAAATTAATGTAAGAGTTTCCTGGTTTTGTATGGTTTTTAACCTGAACGTAGAATTGACTTCGTTTCAGAACTGTATCTCTAACAGTTTTTAATATAACTGACGTAAAATACAAAAAATTAAACCTAAAATTAAAAAATACGAATTTTTACGTTTGGAGTAAAACATAACTACAAATTACTAATAAATGCATTACATTTTCAAATGCAACGTGTAGAGAAGTTAATTCTGAATAAAACGTATGTGACAAAGTCTATATAAAAAAACGTAATATTATTAAATTTTATTAAAAATAAACCATACCAAATTTATAGGGTTTTAACTAATTAGTCAATTCTAATAAACAATGTACCATTAATAAATATAAACCATGTTTATATAAACATTTTTATGTATAAAATGGATAGTTTGTCACATTCTCCATGATACACTCTGTATGTATGTATGTATATAACTATAGACTGTATTTGCTCTCTTTTCTTTCTAACGGTAAGGTCTGTACTTTAGCTTATTTATTACTCAATAATAGCTTGCCGGTGTAAATTACTTGACATTATATCTTCCTAACATAACCTTTAGCCTTAACAATTTAGTTTTTATGTTTATGTCCGACAAATGATTGCAGCATCCGAACTTGTATTGTATCAACAAGTCAACAAAATTATTTGTGACGTTATCGTTTCTTCTCTTAATCAGTCCTAAATGTTCTTCTATGTTTTCCAACACTCAATGTTTACAAACGGCTATCCGCCTTTTTCTTTCATGCACTTGTTCTTCCTTTTTTCACCTTTTTCTGTACTGCATGCCCTTTTACTTTAACGTCTCCTTGGTCTAAGTTTTTCACGAAATGCCGACGCTAACGGCGTGTTCAAAGTTCTGCTAAAATGATCGTTCGTAATCATTGTTTTAATTTCTTTCAACGTTTAAAAGAGTGTAAAAACAGGAAGACAATTTATCAAGTTTAAGTTACAACACAATGTAAATTGTATAAGTAGACTATAAGTGTAAGGTTAGTGTAGACACGACGTTCAACGGATACAGATATAGGCCTAACGAACATTAGAAAGCAAAACATTCATAATGTTAAGAAAAATAGTTAATTTCAAAATATTGGCAAATGTTTGTTATCACACATTCACAAATTATTTCATTAAGACTCATAAATTCGAGTAGTAACCTAATACAAACTTCACTCGAGTTTTGCCCCTTCCTTTTACGTGTTCAAGTTTATGAACAATAATATAGTATATTTGTAATTAATAAGAAAATATTCAGCCTTGTAACCGATAACTTAATAACTGAAGAGAAGTGAGCGTCTTTGAGCATGAGAGGTCGAGATGGTTAACTGTAATGTGGACTATGTAACCTTGATTGTCTATATCGGTAGCTGATCACTTGTTGGCATTTAGGATGCCCCCCATTCAAGGATCGATCACTTAAGTTCATACGTTTAAACGGGGTTCCCGCTTGGGAACCGATTTTTTGCATTCGATTCGCTTTACAGACATGGAAAGCATTCGATTCAATACCAGACATGGAAATCACGGAGTCTGTCATGTAAAGTAGGAAACTGAATTTTGAGACAGTTATAATTTTCAGAAATCCATTTTAATAAAGATGTCAAGTATTTCTACCTTTTTTCAATTTAAGGGTTAAACTTAAGGTGTACAACTTTTATAAATTTGTCAGGTATCAAAAATGGACATTTCAAGTACGTAATATTTACAGTATTTTAAATTTGATTTTGAACAACATTTTTAAAATCACTTAAATGAATATTACATATATTTTAAAGCAAAAATGTGACACAATCTTGTGGTGTATACTGAACGAAACTCATCAACAATCCGTTTAAATAAATAAATTTCCTTTAATAAAATACAAAGTTTGTTTAACAAGGCCCGCGAGTGTTGTACCTTCTACAACTATTGTAGCCAAACGTTACTCAAAATGCTCCGAACACAATCTCATTGAAAGCAAACACATGTTACATTCAACAAATCACTTTTAGGAAAGTATTTATCAAATTGAGACTATTTCACAGAACACTTTATATTACAAATAAGTTTGCCTGACACTAAATTTCTTTTTACTAAATTTTCTTCCAAAATATCACAATATTTTAAGTTGTTAAATAACATTTAATTTAACTATTTTTTTAATAATAAAGATAGAAATGTGTTCATCGATGCTTAAGTTATACATTTCCGTGGTTCAATGAGTAAAATGAATTCTAATATCTTGGTGGCCAAACTAATAAACGTGATCCGCATAGTTTAAAATTAAATTAATTTGAATGCCAACCCAATTACACCGCTACTTGTTTAGACAGTCGGAGTGAAAGTCCAGTTTAACTTAATACCTAATAACAGGTTCTGCCCAGTGTTTCATACGTTGTCATTAGCGTCTGATGACTATAATGTGTTTTGACACGAATTGCGATTTAATTTTTAACAAATTACATATTTTAAAACTCGTGTTGCCAGTTAGCAATTATGTATCTGTGCCGACAAATTTTTATCTCAAGTATGTTTCAATTTATTTTATTATTTTTAAATTAATTCCGTCTTTTAGGCCTTATTAAGTGATGGTGACCTTCTTCTTTCGTATGCGGATAACACCAGCAAACACTTGTTCAAGGTTATTTTTTGTCTATTTTTACTCCCGCATTTAAAATATTCTCTACCTGACTCTTGTAGCCCGCTCACTACCTTTAAATTTACATTACTATTACATTACATGACGACATAAGCTGAAATTTTAAAATATTAAGTTGAATTTTTTACAACAAAAGAAGTCTATTTAAAACAAATGAATGTTTGTTTATAAGTCACGAATAAGTGGTAGTTTCATTAACAGCTGATGTTGCAGTTGCATTCTTTTCTATCGTGATTTTATGTCGTAGTCTAATTATTTTCTTTAAATTGTTTTCCACTTAAAAAAATAATTTGGTTTCGAAATTTTATTAGGGCGATAACATCTGTTCTAAAGTGAACATAATGAGGCAGTCTGTTGTTCAGATTTAGATGTCGGTATATTTTAGGCCATTATTTATTCAAAAAATCGTTTTTTTTTAATTATAGCTTCATTAAATTTAATGGATAATTGTTGCACACAGCCGTATCGCTGAAGTGATTGAAACGAATTTTCAAAAATATTTTGTTTACCTTGCCATTTTTTAAATTCAAAATTCACCATCACAAACAGCATTAACATCTGCATATATTAACACTGAAAATAAAAAACATGAAAATTGTCTGTCGTTGTGTTAATTTAGTGTTTTCCATAGAATTAATATCTTCAATTAATAGAATATCGCTTTTTTATTTCTAACTGATTCTGAAAATTCAAAATGCTAATGCTAATGTCTGCTGTTCATAACACTGGTTACGGCGCCGAAATCTGATTTTCAAAACAAAATGCAAGATGCTGATTATGACAACGTAGAAACTGTTAAAAACTTATTTGGTTTGTTATTAATAAACCTTCTTCTAGTTTTTAATAAAATCAATTTGTATTATTACAATACAGTTTGTAATAAGATTATAATTTGAATCAAATTGCAAACATAAGAGTGCTAAAACACACAACATTTTTACGTACACTTCAATAGTCCTGAGGTTTAAAGCCACAGACTCTCCATGATGTTCAGCTCGTAGTGTTCCAAAACTTGCTCATGCGCAGTACAACGATATTTGTAACGCTTTACCTTAGAAATCATAAACAAACAAAAATATAACCTAAAAAATACTGACAGATATGATTTTACAACTGTGACGTTTACACAATATAAATATGATCTAGTTTACATTCTCAAAAATTGTTTTATGTCACCGTAACCTAATGTTTTAAGTATATAAGTTATTTTAACTTTGATTTTATAAATTTTGAGTTATTTAAGCCATTTTTGAACTGACAATTTCTTTTGACAGGCCTAGAATTGTATTTAAAGGAAAAATAGCCTTTAAAAGAGCGACACGCTTACCATATACAAATTATTAGTATTCTTGAAGTACATTTAAGTTTACTTGTGAGCTGATGCTTCCATGCTCATGAAACTAAGAGACGTGAATTTAAAACCCGGCACATTAAATAGTTAATGTTTAAAATTATGTATAAATATGATCAATTATACATATTTAAATTATAATTAAGGCCATTATACTACATACCGGAACCATTGTTGTTGCACAAAATTGTCTAGAGTGTTTACAGTTAAATATGCTATGCACATTTTATATAAACACTGTTAAGTTCATTAACAAATATTTAAATTATTAAGGAGCGTCATTGTATTACATGCCCAGCCCAACCAATATAACAAAATTATTGAAGCGTTAACATTTTGTATATATTGTACAAGATTCTTCTTTTATATTTGGATAATTATGATTTACATTTACATTAAATTAATTAATTATGAATAATAAGTATACATTTCCTTTAATGTTAGTAGTGTATAAATTAAATTTTAGCAATAAGATCAGTAATATAGAAACCAATAATGAACACCGATCACTTCAACTTTTTAAGTTTTCATTTCTGTCGGTCAGACCCCTGATTACATATTAACTGCAACATACTAATCAGTATTTGACAGACTAACAAACAAACTACACAATAATGACATATTTTATGATAATGACATATTTTATGTTTTATTGTATGACATTTTGTATAAAATAATTGTACACAAATGTTGCAACACTGTAGCCTATGGAAAGTTTATCGCAAATTGTACCACTTGTAAACTCACGTTTGCAACAATGTTGCAGCTGGTTTTGCAAGATTACCAACGCATAAAAAAAATAGTAAACTGTCTTTCCAGTAAATTCATGAATCACGACTTCACCGTAAACAATACTATCGCCGTCCAATGTAATTTTATAAAAGGAAACATAAATTACTATCGGGAACATTATGTCATTTCTACCATTTACTTACTTAATATTTATCAATGCCGTACAAAAACACGCGGCATACAGTAAATAACAGGTAGTATTAATAATCGCGGAACATCCATCAATGGAACTACCAACCACGCTAGATAAATCTGTGCCGAGGATGGTTATATGCAAATGAAAGGAACAAACGTCTTGCGTATCGCAGAGTTGTGGGATTGTGTTTAATAAAAACACGAAAAGATAGAAAAAGAAAGTCCGTGCCATTGTGTTTGTGCTTTGCGGCGACTGATAGCTTTTGTTGGCAAATATTTAGGTTGAAGTGTCTTGCTTCAGCAATGTGTTGATTCAGCGCGGCACACTATATTTAGATTTACCGAGAAACGATTGTCGGAATGTTGCAACACGTTTATTGGAAATTCTGTGAAGTTTAGGAGTAAACAAATAAGGTGCTACAGTGTAAATTATTTAAAATTAAGTTGATTTCGCTATATGAGGTCATAAATGTTATTCCATTTTCCATTTATAATACTTATAATATAAATAAGTATAAATTTATAAATCGCGAAAAGATGGAACGAATTTTCGAAAACTATCAACACTTTTTCAAATATTCGAATATTTGATACACGATAATGAAAATATTTTCAAATTTTCGAAGAATATGCAAATTTCTTATAAGCTCAGAGACTACTTTTATTTTACTATAAAATATTTTCAAATACGTTTTATTGTTTTATCAAAAACACTTTTTCCAAAAAAATAAATTAGAAACCTTACACAAACTTTCTCACATTAAAGTATTTTTCAAAAATAATTTTCCATAATGTTCGCTTGAACAAAACCGTAAAATCAGTCAACTTTCTTAAAATCGGATTAACAAATTTTTCTCAAACTGGTCACATTTGATTCGAGCGATTAAAGAATAAATCCGAAAAAATATAACAAACAGCGTTCAGGGTTTGCTTTTGTTTTGTTTTGTTTTCATTCATTCTGAACCGTGAATTTATTTCAATTCGGAACTGGCTTGAACAAAGTTATGAAGTTCCATATACGACCAATATCAAAGCAAAATATGATTCTGAGAAACTGTGCCTACTTTTAGGAAGGGGACGTTTATAACGACCATTGATCATAATTTGACTAAAATCTTTAAATAAAATCATATATATATATATATATATATATATATACATACATACATACATAAACTCGTTTCAAGATATGTGTAATCAATTCCTGACAAATTTCAATAAAATCGACTAATTAGTTTAAGATTAATCTCCAGTAATGTAGGTAATGGACTTGTCAAAGCTATTAATAAAATCAATTTTTGTGCCAAGTTTAAATCTAAACCAGCTACTGATTTTAACTTCTTTTACAATTATTATTAGTTTGTTTTAAATTTTATATATATATATATATATATATATATATATATATATATATATAATTATGATGTGTGTGTGTGTGTGTGTCTGTGTGTGTGTGTGTGTGTGTGTGTGTGTGTGTGTGTGTGTGTGTGTGTGTGTGTGTGTGTGTGTGTGTGTGTGTGTGTGTGTGTGTGTGTGTGTGTGTGTGTGTGTGTGTGTGTGTGTGTGTGTGTGTGTGTGTGTGTGTGTGTGTGTGTGTGTATAGCCTATTACTTTGATAATAAATATTTAAATTATAATTAACGCTATTTTACTATATCCTATACTCAACCCATCTAGCAAAAAAAAAAATGCTTACAGTTTAATACGTCTTGGACACTGCATAAAATTAATCTCATTAATAAGTATTAAAATTATTAATGAACGCCGTTATACTACACTCCCAGCCCAGACATAACAATTGTATGTAGCACTCATAGTTGTACATGTTGCACAATATTTTTTGTGTGATTATATTTGTATATGATGTGGATAAGTATTCATTTCCTTTAATATCAGTTGTGTGAAATTTAAGTTTTCACATCTGTTGACTAGTCCCCCCCTGATTGTCACATTTTTTTAAAATAAATAGGTCCTGAAACATTTTGTTTGGTTATTTGTGGACTAAATTTAAATACGCTAATATTAGAAATAAGCCAAGATAGTATTTAAGAAAACATGATTTTCGAATTAAAACGTGGTCTCGGAATATGGGTAAATTAAACCTGTATGTCAAATTTCATCAAAATATGTTAATTAGTTTACTTTCCAGTGATGTGTAGAGACCGACAGACAGACATTCAAATAAAAACTAATTTTTAGACTTAGGTGATCTAAAAACGTAAAAATTCATCAGAATCTCAAAACAATTTTTTTCACGTCAACATTTTTTACTTTTGACAAACTCCCTCCCCTCAAAAACAACTTATTTCTTTGCCGTTTATATTTCCCCAAAGAAAAACCAAAACACTGCTCTTTTTCCAGTACATTTACGTCTTTTTTCAGAACCACATCCTTAGACATTACGACCAATTTCTACAGATGTTAAGCTATTTACTCCGGTGTTATTCTCCCAGCTGTGCTTTTTTAATATTTTGTTTTCAATAACACATACCTCGGCCTATTTTACCAGTCGTTATGCTATAGAATCAGCAATTACTGTGTTAATTACAACACAGGGCAATATAGCTTTTGTCTGTTGTCCCGTATGGCAACACATACCCTAATTAAAATATTTTATGACATGTTGTTACAGTTAATAGTGTAATAAAAGCAGAGACAGAGTACTAAAACGTTGTCTGCAATAAAAGAGACAATGATGTGAATAAAAAATACGTTTCTGTGTATTTCCGACTGCCTGTGTAATCAAAATTGTTTTTTGTTTGATTCACAGAAAGTAATTGTCAACGCGATAGTGTAGTAGAACTATGATGTAGATTAAGTAATTGTCAACGCGATATTGTAGTAGAACTATGCTGTAGACTAAGTAATTGTCAACGTGATAGTGTAGTAGAACTATGTTGTAGACTAAGTAATTGTCAACGCGATATTGTAGTAGAACTATGCTGTAGATTAAGTAATTGTCAACGCGATTGTGTAGTAGAACTATGTTGTAGACTAAGTAATTGTCAACGCGATATTGTAGTAGAACTATGCTGTAGACTAAGTAATTGTCAACGCGATATTGTAGTAGAACTATGCTGTAGATTAAGTAATTGTCAACGCGATTGTGTAGTAGAACTATGTTGTAGACTAAGTAATTGTCAACGCGATATTGTAGTAGAACTATGCTGTAGACTAAGTAATTGTCAACGCGATATTGTAGTAGAACTATGCTGTAGATTAAGTAATTGTCAACGTGATAGTGTAGTAGAACTATGTTGTAGACTAAGTAATTGTCAACGCGATATTGTAGTAGAACTATGCTGTAGATTAAGTAATTGTCAACGTGATAGTGTAGTAGAACTATGTTGTAGACTAAGTAATTGTCAACGCGATATTGTAGTAGAACTATGCTGTAGACTAAGTAATTGTCAACGCGATATTGTAGTAGAACTATGCTGTAGATTAAGTAATTGTCAACGTGATAGTGTAGTAGAACTATGTTGTAGACTAAGTAATTGTCAACGCGATATTGTAGTAGAACTATGCTGTAGATTAAGTAATTGTCAACGTGATAGTGTAGTAGAACTATGTTGTAGACTAAGTAATTGTCAACGCGATATTGTAGTAGAACTATGCTGTAGATTAAGTAATTGTCAACGTGATAGTGTAGTAGAACTATGTTGTAGACTAAGTAATTGTCAACGCGATATTGTAGTAGAACTATGCTGTAGACTAAGTAATTGTCAACGCGATATTGTAGTAGAACTATGCTGTAGATTAAGTAATTGTCAACGTGATAGTGTAGTAGAACTATGTTGTAGACTAAGTAATTGTCAAAGCGATATTGTAGTAGAACTATGCTGTAGATTAAGTAATTGTCAACGCGATTGTGTAGTAGAACTATGTTGTAGACTAAGTAATTGTCAACGCGATATTGTAGTAGAACTATGCTGTAGATTAAGTAATAGTCAACGCGATAGTGTAGTAAAACTATGTTGTAGACTAAGTAATTGTCAACGTGATATTGTAGTAGAACTATGCTGTAGACTAAGTAATTGTCAACGTGATAGTGTAGTAGAACTATGTTGTAGACTAAGTAATTGTCAACGCGATATTGCAGTAGAACTATGCTGTAGATTAAGTAATTGTCAACGCGATTGTGTAGTAGAACTATGTTGTAGACTAAGTAATTGTCAACGCGATATTGTAGTAGAACTATGCTGTAGACTAAGTAATTGTCAACGTGATAGTGTAGTAGAACTATGTTGTAGACTAAGTAATTGTCAACGCGATATTGTAGTAGAACTATGCTGTAAATTAAGTAATTGTCAACGCGATTGTGTAGTAGAACTATGTTGTAGACTAAGTACTTGTCAACGCGATATTGTAGTAGAACTATGCTGTAGATTAAGTAATAGTCAACGCGATAGTGTAGTAAAACTATGTTGTAGACTAAGTAATTGTCAACGTGATATTGTAGTAGAACTATGCTGTAGACTAAGTAATTGTCAACGTGATAGTGTAGTAGAACTATGTTGTAGACTAAGTAATTGTCAACGTGATATTGTAGTAGAACTATGCTGTAGACTAAGTAATTGTCAACGTGATAGTGTAGTAGAACTATGTTGTAGACTAAGTAATTGTCAACGCGATATTGTAGTAGAACTATGCTGTAGATTAAGTAATTGTCAACGCGATAGTGTAGTAGAACTATGTTGTAGACTAAGTAATTGTCAACGCGATATTGTAGTAGAACTATGCTGTAGACTAAGTAATTGTCAACGTGATAGTGTAGTAGAACTATGTTGTAGACTAAGTAATTGTCAACGCGATATTGTAGTAGAACTATGCTGTAGATTAAGTAATTGTCAACGCGATTGTGTAGTAGAACTATGTTGTAGACTAAGTAATTGTCAACGCGATATTGTAGTAGAACTATGCTGTAGATTAAGTAATTGTCAACGTGATAGTGTAGTAGAACTATGTTGTAGACTAAGTAATTGTCAACGCGATATTGTAGTAGAACTATGCTGTATATTAAGTAATTGTCAACGTGATATTGTAGTAGAACTATGTTGTAGACTAAGTAATTGTCAACGCGATATTGTAGTAGAACTATGCTGTAGATTAAGTAATTGTCAACGCGATAGTGTAGTAGAACTATGTTGTAAACTAAGTAATTGTCAACGTGATATTGTAATAAGTATTACAATTTTTCCTCGGGGGATACAATAGAACTATGCTGTAGACTAAGTAATTGTCAACTTGATAGTGTAGTAGAACTATGTTGTAGACTAAATAATTGTCAACGCGATATTGTAGTAGAACTATGCTGTAGATTAAGTAATTGTCAACGTGATATTGTAGTAGAACTATGCTGTAGACTAAGTAATTGTCAACGTGATAGTGTAGTAGAACTATGCTGTAGACTAAGTAATTGTCAACGCGATATTGTAGTAGAACTATGCTGTAGATTAAGTAATTCTCAACGCGATAGTGTAGTAGAACTATGATGTAGACTAAGTAATTGTCAACGTGATATTGTAGTAGAACTAAGTAATTGTCAACGTGATAGTGTAGTAGAACTATGCTGTAGATTAAGTAATTGTCAACGCGATATTGTAGTAGAACTATGCTGTAGATTAAGTAATTGTCAACGCGATAGTGTAGTAGAACTATGTTGTAGACTAAGTAATTGTCAACGTGATAGTGTAGTAGGACTATGCTGTAGACTAAGTAATTGTCAACCTGATAGTGTAGTAGAACTATGCTGTAGAAATTTATTTCATTGCTTAAACTACTTTTCCTTTTTTGACATTCTTAAAGAAAGAAATGTAAGTTATAGCTGTGTTTAACTTGGCACGAAAATCGATTTTGTTAAGAGCTTGGACCAGATTATTAACCAGCAAAATTTGTTCAACAGTTTCAAAACGGCGGTCTTTTCAAATCTTTAAAAACTCATAACTTTTTTGCCTTATGTTTTTTTTGAAAATATGATTTTATCTTCGTAATTAACGTTAAAAACTACTTAAATTAACATTTTTAAATTTAAAAATCGTTTAATTAAAAAAAATAATTTGACAGCTGTCAGGAACCACTTTCTGTTTTCAAATGTGTTAGCACATTTTAAAGTGCTAATGTATGCAAATTTTAATGCTTTTTATGATGATTAAACGAGAATTTCAAAGAAAGGGTCAGATTAAAAAATTACTTTTGGAAATTCGCTTCCATCACGTCAGCGAGACAGCTACGTGCCGCGATTATCTTAATGTTCTCGAACACCGTATTTTTGTTCGTTCTTCGTTATGTTTTCGAGGTACATTCCTACCAAGTGAGCGAGACGTCTATTATTTGGAACGACTCTCCCAAATTGCCATGTTAAACCACAAAACCGATTTGTGAGTTTTTACTGCTATTTAACTCATTATATATCATTTCATATAACCCATAATGAAAATCAGCTGCGGGAGTTACTTTAATACATTAAGTTATTTCATTTTACTAATTGTGGGTAACTGTTGCTGCTTCCGTGTACCTTATTCATTGGTAAAGTGAGCACAGATGCACCTTAGTCACAGATAAAACCCAACTTCTGACCAGACATAACGTCAGTACTACTCACCACAAAGTTTCATAACGTGTCAGTTTGAACAATAAAATTAAATGTCATGGAAGACAAACAGAAGGCGTGGGTAGGGCAGCTGGAGAGACCGAAGACGTAATAGATAAAAGCTGAGGTAACGACCGGATGTTATAACAGATATAAGAGGGTAAAGTTATTTAAACTTTGATGCTATTACTTCAGGATGATTGAAATATACAGTAGCTATTATTCCATTTGGGATTCGTTTAAATTCATAGATCTAGATCGGACCTACTCGGACCACTAGCATTTAAGAGGCAAAATATTCTTTCAGCCTAAAATGGAACAACGGGTGGAAGAATTATATAATCCGAAGAAATTTATTTCAACTGGTTGAAATGCTCGAAGGGCTTAGCAATGTACAAGAACCATAACAGGCAAACTCAGACTTTCATCTCGCAGTCCAGAACCGGACCCGTTGTCACCAGTTTGGAAATGATAGAATCACCCCTATTGCAGAAGAACACAAGCCTGGAGTACATAATAATTAAATATAATCGTAGTTATGAGTTAGATACCGGCACCATACGATACCTCATGTCACCCATACTCGTATTCCACAGAACCTATAAACATGCTGCCTATTTGTTCAGGAGGCAAGTGCAGTAAGACGTAATACATACTGTATAAAGTGCGCGCAAATTTTCGTAATATATATGAGTCAAAAATTAAAATTTAGTATAAAAATGCCATATTTATAATGTTTTATTAATCTCTCCAACACTCTGCAACAAATGACTATTTCGTTCTTTTTGTTATGGGCTATACATCCGAATCTTAAGGTATGCGATAATACTGCACAAATAAAATTAAGCAAAATTAATTTTAACAGTTTGTTCTGAGTTCCTAAAGAGTCTACGTCAAAAGTTATTACGTACAAAGAGATCTTCCTAATTTTTCTGCCAATGACAACCGTTCTCTATCACGTAGTTCTTAACTAATTCATGTATCCTACACCGGGAAAGTATATAAATACAAAGCTAAAGATTTCACGAATTTAGAGTCGTTCCAGTAATCCAATACAACTTGGGCATTAGGAATGAAGGAAGGGAAACTGGAAGAAAGAAAATCAAATCAGAAGAGATAAAGTTCTGCAAGCCATCTAGGGATGTTCTGAATTGCATTACCTGCACTGGAAATTAACATTCTTAACGAGCTTAAGTTCAAATTTGTTCATGAAACGTTACTTAATATAGAAGAGACAAATGGAACGCTATGCTTATTGGATCCTGATATCTCGCATTCCTTGACAAGCTTATGAATATAACGGAAACGGATTAGAAAGGTCCAACACACTGTGTAAACAGAATTTTAAATTCAACGAGGGTTTGGAAAAGAGGATTTTCGAAGAGGTCATGAAGTGATTAAGACGGAAAGACTTAAAAAATCATGGGAAATTTTTCTGAAGAATCAATATTGCATTTCTCTGAAATTCAGTGTAGCAGCAAGAAAAAACTAGTAATGTGTCATTCTTTGAAAGTGCAGTAATCTAAACAAAATATGCAGTAAACTAAAACCATTTGTATTATTATTCAACAGCAAGCACACAAACATTTAACGTTTTGACTGAAGAGTTTTCGAGACAAATTGGGAAAAATCAGTTTCTAGACTAAACGAACTGAATACTAAGCTAAACGTTACAGTCGAATGCCTGTCTACATTGATTTTTTTAATGTTTTCGTTTCTAGTTTAGAAGAAGATATAACAGGTAACAATATTAATATAAAAAACTTTATAATTGCGCTTAATTTCATTGTTTTTACAATTAGTATTCATTCATTTTCTGTATTTTCTCTTATTTTTATGTGAAATTCAAAATTTTCACTACAAATTTTATAAAGTTTTGCACCGCCCTGAAAGGCTAACGAAGTTAATATTTTTGATGGGACAGCTTTTGCTCTTACAGCTTCTTTTAGAAGTGAGCAATAAGTTAGTACATCTGAAGTCCATTATTATTCATCAACAGCTGTTATAAAAATTAAGAACTATAAGCAATATAACGAATATTATAAACATAATATAAACAGCTGATATTCAAAATACTTATTATATATACAGCACAGCTGATCTTTACCATAAATTTATCACAAAAACTTTGCACTTAAAGGATTTAAATGTAGTTAGTCTACAGTTTCCCAAATATCTATTTAAATTTAATTAATTAAATGTTATTATATAACTCAGCTGATCTTTAACATAAATTTATCACAAAAACTTTGCACTTAAAGGATTTAAATGTACGTAGTCTACAGTTTCCCTTAAATTGTAGACCATATGCCTCAACCATCGTTTTATGCATTACATTATTGTTTCCAATTTTGACCTTACATTATATATATCATAATGATTTTTAGAATTAATTGAGTCTTCAGAAGATTGAAATAGATTTTTTAAAATAAGAAATAAAAAATCCAGTTATTACCTATTAGATTCTTTAACTAATGTTACAATTAAAATTAATTTTCACCTTGAAAACGTGACGCTCATAGAATATTGAAAGATGATAAATTTTACATGAACAAACGCCGTAAATCATTCTAATGCTGACCTTGACTTGACTGATGAAACATTGAATAATTCCAATGATAAGATAAGATTTATGGCATGACAGTCATTAAGTTTCATATTTAAATGTAACAGCGCTGAGAAACAGCAAAACTAAAAATACAGAGACAACCAATGATGTGATAAAACCTCACATTAAGGTTCTGTACGCGTATTAATAGGGACTTCAATATTTGAGATACCATTGTTTGTGTGTATTTACTTTTAAAAAAATCAACAGCTTTGGATAAAATTTCAAATGTTTTGGTCAAAACGGAACTGTTCTCGTTGTATTTGTAGGATGTTAACCCAAAAAATAAATATTGTGATCAAATACTCAGTTTTATTCCGTATTTTTAAATTGATTTAAAAAATCAAAAATAGTTTATTTTATATAAATCCTACAAATTTCGTTTAACTACATTTTTTCAGAGTTGTCAATCACTTACCCTAATTAATTAGAAGAATACATAATTTACGAACATTTTGTACTTTCAAACATTTTTGTAACTCAAAATGGAAAATTAGAACAATATAGGCCTACATGCAGTTTCACAAAAATTCTTTTTTATTCAATGACATATGTTTCGCCTTGAGTTATCTTCAGGTATGGTCAAGTCAACAATGTTTGTGAAACTATGTAAGTTTTCTAATTTTGATGGATATCGCGGAGTTTCACCAAGTACCGACTGTGATTCAATAAATAATCAAAATGCATAGTTTGCATCGACAATTAGTCTTCTTCAATCTGGTGGTAAACAAGATATAGTCTACTTTAAAGATTTTCCCTCTCTTTATCTGTTCTACAATTTGTATAAATTGCTTTTGAAATCTCAATATATTTCCATTTCCACATAATGACGGAGACAACTTCTATAAAAGCATACGTTGACCATCTATTTACTATCATTTTATCTAAGGATACATAAAAAGTAACAAAAACTGGATTTTCTAGAAACCTGCACAAATCGGTAACAATAACCTAGTTCGGCAAATAAGTTACAGTCGATGTAATTAATCTGAGTATTATTACCGACTAATGGAAAAATTAATGGTTTCCGTCTTAACCAAAACCTTTCGATGTTTTTCAAAAAACCAAAAAAACCAGTTGTTTTTCTGTTCCGTTAATTTCGAAGTTATGTTTGTTACATATTAGGTCTATGCTGACTGAATCGCCTTTTGAAAACAAACATTGAAAGGAAATAAAGAAGGCACTGTAAAAATTGTAAACTTTGTGAAATAAGAAATTACCATATTATCTTTAAGAAAGAGTAGTATTTTGAAAAGAATTCATAAATGTTAAGCCATAGGAAAGGAATTTTATAAAATGAAATAAAATAAGAAAAAAAATCTTAATGTAAAGCAGAATGAAAACTTCAGATTTAAATACTTCAGAAGTCAGAAGCATGCAGAGAAGAAGTAGATGTAGTAATATTTTGGAATATTAAAAACAAATGAATTTGGTATGTTTTAATATTAATAAGCAAAAACGCTACACAAACTTTCTAAAATTATATTATTTAAGGAATTAAAATTTAGACATGAAGTTTAGATTGGACAGGCACTGCTTCTAAAGAGATCTAGAAAAACGAGAAAACAATTTTGAACTTATAGGATAAAGAGTATGGAATTTGTATGTTAACTTGAATGCATGTTTTTATAATATTTTACAATAAAACATTTTGTCAAATCAAACATTTATTATTTCAAGAAATTATAGAGAAATAATGTCTCACTTTTGCAATAAAACAAACGAAAATATACGGTAGCACAAATGTAACGAGATGGTATATTTATTTTTGTTGGGTTGCTGTTGTTATGATGGGATGGAACGAGGTGGACAGACCGGATGTGATTAGTTCAGGTCCACGGGTTGCCCAAGAGACGCCCGAAAGCCCCTGACAAGTAATTTCATAATCAAACATCTGGTTCGACTTGTGACAGTCTTCTTCAAGGCTACTTCTTTGTTTTATCTAGTAACTGTGGTCTCCAGAGTTGGAGCGCCAAGTTGATTCTTCACAACTTATTTCCTATGAATCTCTTCTATTCAAATTATGGACTGCGTTGTTAAAAATTTCGCTGTACTTATAACTGAAGATTAACTATTCACAAAATGTCAGCTGATTTTGTTCAAAGTATTGTTGTTTCTTACAAATGAGTTTTTCTTACAAATCTTCACCTAATCGCTTTTACTTTTACTTTTACACCTAGATACTCTAAGTTTCATTGCAATATAAAATCAGAGAAATAATGAAACAATAGAAAAGTGCAAAAAAAGAAAAAAATTTGCCTGTCGAGTTTGTTGTAACACAATATTAAATCTCGGCTCTGTGATATGAGAGTTCTTGTATCGTCCACGTGTCCGAGATTAGTGCCGTTCATAACCTCTAAGGTTCTTCGATCCACTTTTTAAAATTTCTCAATAAATAAATGAAAAACACTGATTTTCTGTGGAATTTGAAAATGTAAAATTGTAACTTTAACGCTGAGATAAAAACATTACTGAAAAGCTGCTTCAATCACGTCACAGTTCAGCCTGACGAAATTGAACTTAAAACCATTATATTGTTGTTTATTTTGAAGTCAAATTGTGACTGATGAAAGCTGTAACTATTACAGTTACTTTCGAGTTTTTCTTACTTTAAATTTATTTGAAGATATTGAAAAAAGAAAGTTTTAATTTAGTTTTTAAATTAGACATAGCATGGGAAAACGCAAAACCCTTTTAGATTTGTATTAGTCACATCTTTAATGGATGTCGATCATGAATTTATGGATTGTATGTTAGATGTTACAGCGTTTTGTCTGTTTTCCTAAATGAGTTTGAGTAATCCACTGACTAGATCATAACTGCTCATACTTTCTCATCCGTCCTGCTCAGCCTGTACACATTTTCTTTATGGTAGAGTCCTATCCTGTTCAGTTGCACATTCAAGCAACAGCGCCCCGTAGTGAGCCTCATGGTTCTTCTCAGTTGCCCTTTACACAAGGCCACTGCTGACGTCCACCTAGAGGAACCTCCTTCAATTCTAGGAGTACGTTTCCGGTCGTTTCTGTAATGAAAGTCCTATAAGGGTTGTATTTCTCATCACCAAGTTTGATCCCTCTGAGATGTTCTGCTTTAAAGTGTAATTACCGTTTCCGAAAGCCAAATGGTTGTGTATTTCTTACATATTTTTTAAAAAATTGATAACACTGACCAAATACAAAGTTGAATTATTGTGGGACTCGGTAAAGTATACATACAAAGCTTATGTTTATTTAGAGGTGTTATATTTCTTTATAGTATTTTTGTTTGTTTACATAATTATTGTTTAACTAACATCATTGCCAGTAAGACCTAACAGAATGTTTCATTTGTGGGCAAATTTTATTCATTTTGCGTTTAGTATTATCACAAAATAAGTTTATGGCTATTCATTGACCTAAATGAACTGTAGCTTGTATAACTTGCAATGAATTATTATTTACATTTGGTATTACCAATTTGTGATAACGCAGTTAATTAATTTTAGCATTCCAGTCTGGGGAAACACGCTGATATCATCCAACATTTCGTTGAAATATTTCGTCACCTCCCAATACGTCAGAACCATCAATGTAAAATTAGCAAGAAGTAAACCTAAAATCGACGGCAAATTTCAAAATCCACTAAGGTCAACTGGACAGTTACACAGAACATATGGACGTTCGCCTCGACGACACATCCAGTAGTATGAATGTTGTCGGATTTCACTTGTAAACTGGGGAAATAAAGCGGGGAATATAGCTGGGATTAAAGAAATGTTATACAGTAACACTAATTAAGGCAACATAGATGCAAATGCTTGAGATGACGGTATTATGACATAGGCTAGTAGGGTCATTCGTTCTGGGCACCTTACTTTTATCCCCTCCACAAATAAAACAGAGGACATGGATTCATGAAATATAAATTTGTGCAATATCAGGGCACCATTACGCTTGTTGTAGCCTCACTTCAGAAATAAATCCATTCTTGGCAGAGGTCGGGAATTTTTATTCCTAACCCGAAACTTGACTCCGTTTTGGGGTTTCAAAATTGTTTTAGCTGTGAACGCTAAGTAAGCTACCGTATCGTATTTAGAAAAGGAAATATATACAAATACGTAAGTTTATTTATTTCCTGATATATATCTAAGTGTGTTGGCAATGATACGCATGCGTCTAAACAGTAGGCCTATACACGATTGTTTCATCTCAAACTTAGGTAGGTCAAACTTAAAGTAATGACAGTTGTAAAACTTTAACAAAAAGTGGATATATTATTTTGGAATCGGTTTTAAAGACTTAAATGAAATTTTACTCAAATGTTGTCTATAAGCACCTAAACAAATAAGGGTATGTCATTAACAATACGAAACTTAAATTTAAGTCGTGAAAGGACCGGCGTGTCCGTGGTAAATTAAAGAACAGGTCAGAGTGCTGTTCAACTGAAGGTCGTGGGTTACAGACAAAAGTTACTGCCGTAAGATTTGCATTTGCTGCTAATGCCGATGCCTCGTTCTTATGATTCTAACGTCAATATAGACGGTAATCACGAAAGACAAAATTAAGTTGTGAATTATCGATACACTGACTTGAGTTATGAATCTCCTTATTGAGTAAAATATGATCAGAGATGTCAATATTTTTGGTCATCAGCTGTTTTTTTTATCGATAGGTTTTCTAAACCGAATTTTTGGAGGGAAGTAGCACAAAGTGGGAAACATTAATTTTTGTAACTCGTAGTGAATTGCAGTGTATTGACAAATGTGACTAACACGGTACACGGTACACGGTACACGATACACGGTTAGAACGTTGACTCTCCCGTTCGGCCAGAACAGGAACAGAATGCAAATTTAAACTGAACTAAAACAATTTACCGAACGATTAGCCGCGAATACGATATTTTAAATTCCATTGTATTGTGTGTCTGGCTTTATAAGAACCTGTTTATACACGCACATCAGTGTTAATACTGTAACCCTATATTATAAAAGCTGAACGAGGTTGTATATCTCCCATGCAATAATTCAGTTACAACGTTGGCACTATCAGTCGATGTTTCAAGTACATCACTACAATACAGTTGTGGCAAACACAGGGAAAGTTTGATTATTTTGTTTCCCACACATTGCTGCTGGGCGAATGTCAGATACACAAACAGTTATGTTTTTAATTGTCTCTGTTTTAACAGTAAACTTTTGGAAAGCAAATTGGATAGCGCCAAAAATGTCTATGTAACCAGAAGGTATGCTATAGTCGTACGTTGGTATTTTTGTTACAGACGAACAAAAAACAAATTTTCGCGGCACTCAGCTGGCTCGCTGACGTGCTAAAAGTTAATTTTCAAAAGTATTTTTCTTTATCTTACTCTTTTTTAAATCCTGATTTTAACTTTATCATCAGCACTAAAAACTTTTAGGATTTCAACATTCAGATTGCATTTTCTATACGAAAAGGAACCCTGACAGTCGTCAACAAATTTTTTATTTCAATGGATTTTTTTAAAAAAATCAAAATGCATGTAGTTTTTTTAACACTGATTATGATGTTAAATTCAGATTTTCAAAACATTCAAGACAAAAAGATATGATTTTTTAAAGATTTGAAATGGCTGAAATTTTGAAACAATTTGACGAATTTTGTTGATTAACGAACTATTTCACACTATTATTACCAAAATCGATTTTGGGGCCAAGTTTGAAACAAATAGGGTCAATATTGTGAATGCACACACACACACACACACACACACACACACACACACACACACACACACACACACACACACACACACACACACACACACACACACACACACACACACACACACACACACACACACACACACACACACACACACACACACGCTCCCGGGTCTGGGTCTGTTCTAATAGATCATTTTCCAGTAGAAATTAGCTAAATACGTTCTCTGAAAGCTGAAAGAAATTTTGTAGATGTCCTACAATAATAAGGCCGACAGGAAGCTTCCTGTTATCGTTACAGGAAGAGGAAGAAACAATAAGAAATTTTAAAACTAAACATATTTCAATACAGGTTAGAATGGTGGAAAACTTTTTAAGAAATAGAAATGAATAATGAAATACAATGTTAAACAAACATTCTTGCCTCAAACAGCCAGGTGTGATTGTATGTGAGCCTAACTAAGCTCAGAATCGGTTAGGCCTATATCTGGCGATTCGTAACACAAGCCATTCAAATAAATAAATACTTAATATTTGGACGTAAGGCAATCCATACGTTTTGTTGAGCAAATCATCAGAAAATATTTTGAAAAGCTTTATTTTTAATGGTTTTTTTGAACGGGATAGTGATTAAAAAGGAGTTTTTTATTTTTAAATTAGTCCATTTTTGCTTAACGTTCATACTTTTCTTTATTCCATTTAGACTAACGAGGGTAAGGGAAAAACAACGAAGTAAATGAGGCTCGAACTAAGAACCTCGGGGTTCGTATTCAGTGACGCAACAGACTGAATACTCGGTGCTTTAGCCACATTGACCACCGAGTCCCCTATGTAGGCCTACTAATATTTTGTCAAAATTGGTTAATTAGTTTAGTTTCTAACGCAACACAAACATATAAACAGACAGACACTCAAGTAAGAACTACTTCCTTGAACTCAGGAGAACTGAAAACTGAAAGCTACTTTATAATAAGAACAAAATAAACTGCTTTTTTGATTTGTACATGTTACAAAATAGTTATCTTGAACGGAAACGGATTACACAAGTTGGCGGTGAACTTGCCGGAAGTATATGTATGCCGGAAAACAGTTGGATCAGAAGAGGCTTAGGATCTTCTTTGGTGTTAAGTTCAGTTCTTCAATAAGTTGTTGTCTGTTGTTCTCAATGTACGTCTATTAAACACTTCAATAAGTTGTTGTCTGTTGTTCTCAATGTACGTCTATTAAACACTTCAATAAGTTGTTGTCTGTTGTTCTCAGTGTAGTCTATTAAACACTTCAATAAGTTGTTGTCTGTTGTTCTCAGTGTAGTCTATTAAAAACTTCAATAAGTTGTTGTCTGTTGTGCTCAATGTACGTCTATTAAACACTTCAATAAGTTGTTGTCTGTTGTTCTCAATGTACGTCTATTAAACACTTCAATAAGTTGTTGTCTGTTGTTCTCAGTGTAGTCTATTAAAAACTTCAATAAGTTGTTGTCTGTTGTGCTCAATGTACGTCTATTAAACACTTCAATAAGTTGTTTCAGTGTTGTCTGTTGTCTGTTGTGCTCAATGTACGTCTATTAAACACTTCAATAAGTTGTTGTCTGTTGTTTTCAATGTAGTCTATTAAACACTTCAATAAGTTGTTGTCTGTTGTGCTCAATGTACGTCTATTAAACACTTTAATAAGTTGTTGTCTGTTGTTCTCAGTGTAGTCTATTAAAAACTTCAATAAGTTGTTGTCTGTTGTGCTCAATGTACGTCTATTAAACACTTCAATAAGTTGTTGTCTGTTGTTCTCAATGTAGTCTATTAAACACTTCAATAAGTTGTTGTCTGTTGTTCTCAATGTACGTCTATTAAACACTTCAATAAGTTGTTGTCAGTAAGTTGTTGTCTGTTGTGCTCAATGTACGTCTATTAAACACTTCAATAAGTTGTTGTCTGTTGTGCTCAATGTACGTCTATTAAACACTTCAGTAAGTTGTTGTCTGTTGTGCTCAATGTACGTCTATTAAACACTTCAGTAAGTTGTTGTCTGTTGTGCTCAATGTACGTCTATTAAACACTTCAGTAAGTTGTTGTCTGTTGTGCTCAATGTAGTCTATTAAACACTTCAGTAAGTTGTTGTCTGTTGTTCTCATGTACACATTTTCATAATAATGTTCATGGTAATTTCCAGAGAAGAAGAACAGATCTAAAAGTATGTATTGAAACGTTTGTGCAGAAAATTTTACCGAAAATGTTTTAAACTGTTCTGAATAATGTTAGGCTTACACAAAAACGTTCCATAGGCTTGTGCCTATTTTTTCATACAAAAACCGTCATGCAACAAAACAGGTGAATGTGTACAGACAGTGTGTTGTTTCATATTGTTTATTTAGTACGTATTTTAAAAACAGATGTTTTTAAAAAAATTTAAAAAGTAATAAATAGGCTACGACGTTAACTTTACAAAAATTCGGTTTAAAATATTGCTGAAAATTTAGTCTAATCTAGTAAAATATAGCCTAGTAGTTTTTTTAGGATAGAAACAATGATGTAGTTTTAGGTCGTAAACTAATAAGTTCAATTTTCACTCAAATCAAAACTCATATATTTCAGGTTATGTTCTACTTAGTTCCTTTTCAGGTTCAAACTCTAACGATATGTGATTATTTAATATTTTCTTGAAAGTAATCGTTATTGTGTACAAAATGGTAACAAATGTTTTGGCGCTGCAGCGGTTTTTGAAAACTATGTCATTAGTTTCGAATAACGAACTTTAGCCTAAATGAAGTAAATACAGTTCAAAAATAAAGTAATATAACTTTAAATAATCGAATTGTGCTTTTTAATATATACACTACACTTTAACGCTTTTATTATTTCTTCTTTTCCTTGTTAATTTATTTTGTGTAAATGTTTTACACACTTTTTCATTTCGAAGTGTAGGCCTATAATTCCTTTACGACGCCATCTTATTACTTTCCTATTCGTAAACAAATAACAAGAATTAAAATGTTTTCCGATTTAAAAACTAACTACCATTTCACGTTAATTTGGCTGTACAGAATTTACCATGTTTCTCAGATGGGAGTATTGCTGCTACTAGCCACTATCAAAATATCAATATACTTTTGGTGCTTATAAGTCAAGTATCCTTTTCACTTAACGTTAAACTTCAGTTAATCCGTGAGTAACTTCATGATGCAACTTAGACTAGTGGGACCATGTGACCTTTCGCAGTTAATGGGAAAAAGAAACTAATAATATGTAGGCCTAACAATGTATATCAACACGTTAAACAGTGTCAGTGTTGTAGCTCTTCTTGTTCTGCTAAAATACACGTTATAGTTATACTTAGTACTTGTATGGCTTGTTATATAGCAATGCCATACATTATATTTAGGTTATTTAATACAATAGGCCTTACTTTGTTCTACTTTCGTATTTAAAACTTTAACCTGTAAAATAATGACTGAATTCTAACATATCAGTAATTAACATGTGGTATCGGTTGGAATAAACTGAAGCGGCATACAGCAGTAACAGTGTGGTATCGGTTGGAATAAACTGAAGCGGCATACAGCAGTAACAGTGTGGTATCGGTTGGAATAAACTGAAGCGGCATACAGCAGTAACAGTGTGGTATCAGTTGGTCCCTGCAGTGCAGCGTTCAGAGTACTGCCAACTTAAGGGCCATACAGCAGTAACAATGTGGTATCGGTTGGAATAAACTTAAGCAGCATACAGCAGTAACAGTGTGGTATCGGTTGGTCCCTGCAGTTCAGTGTTCACAATACTGCCAACTTAAGCGGCATACAACAGTAACAGTGTGTTATCAGTTGGTCCCTGCAGTTCAGTGTTCACAGTACTGCCAACTTAAGCGGCATACAGCAGTAACAATGTGGTATCGGTTGGAATAAACTTAAGCAGCATACAGCAGTAACAATGTGGTATCAGTTGGTCCCTGCAGTTCAGTGTTCACAGTACTGCCAACTTAAGCGGCATGCAACAGTAACAGTGTGGCATCGGTTGGAATAAACTGAAACGGCATACAGAAGTAACAGTGTGGTATCGGTTGGTCCCTGCAGTGCATCGTTCACAGTACTGCCAACATAACGTGAACACTCGTGGTAGAATAGATGTGTGCAGTAGAGTGGTTAACAATATCTTTTATTTATAATAACACTCTTGCGTCATACAAACCAAACTACTTTCGTTGGGCCTACCTAACTTGCTGCACTACTTTCAGCTTATTGAAAGTTTCAGAATATTTAATAAAACGTGTTGGTTACGCTAGCTCTACGAACATGTTATCTTTTCGTTTACGAATAGCTAAGGAAGTAGCTGTCATGATACGAACTTCTGTCTGCTGTACTACGCAAGCAGTTCCAGAGCACAGAACAGTGTTCCAGATTATTCTAAACATTCCTCAATGTTACATCGTTCACCTGAAAATGTCACAGACCCGCATCCACTCAGCATAACTCCCCGCCTATCAACAGCGACAGACAGACAGTGTGGGCGTAGCGATGACTCATTGGCCTTATTCCCAATTACAATAATTAACGATAGTTAAAAACTCTATTGCCGTTAATATCTACTATACTACTTAACGATTAAGAAAACATTTTTGTTTTTAAATCAGAAATATATAGGTTTTCTCCTTCGCTAACCTTTATCAAAGCGGAAAAGATTTTCTGAAATCAGAACTCCTCGGAACATTTTGGCACTCCTCTTGCAGCTCTCCTAGTTTTGTTACTATTTGTAGATAAAGTGTCTTAATTTAAAAGTTCTAACTGTAGATTTGTATAAATTGTTCAATAAATTGTGCATAAATATTTTATACAAACTTCTTACTACTATTTATTAGTGAATTTCCATTAGGAACTTGTGTGTGTGTGTGTGTGTGTGTTTTGCTCCGATTAGATTCAAACATGGCCACGAACAGCTTTGACGAGTTGACGAAACATGGTTATGGTCACAACTTGAACAAGTTCGTTAGCTAGCAAAATTCGTAAGTTTCAAAATGATGGTAATTTCAGAGCTTTAAGAATTAATAAATTTTGTCTTAAATTTTTCGAAATATCTGATTTTACCATTTTAATTAGCGTTAACAACTGCATAAATTAGCATTTGAAATTTTTAAAATCCATTTAAATTAAAACATGTTTTTGACAATGATCAGGGTTCATTTCAGTATTTTCACAAAATTTGAAAGTTTAAAATGCCGGTATATATAGGTTTGAATGCTCATTACGATGATGAAATCAGAATTTCAAAAATGCCAAGATAAAGAAAAGTAATTTTGGGAAGTCGTTTCTATCACGTCAGCAAGACAGCTAATCACCGCGATTACTTTTAACAGCGAATGATGTCGAGCATCGCGACAGCTGAGTTCAGCCACAAAAAAATTGATTTTTAAGGTCTGTAGGTAAGACCTTAAATTGGCCTTTATAAATTGGCAACTTCGCCCGTCTGTCTGTCGGAACGTACCTCTTACTCCTAAAGGATGTGGACCAATCACTTAAAAATTTGGCCAAAATGATCTTTGAAGCTGTCTGAAGCTGCCTACAGAAAATATGTTGGGGTTGAACAAAAAATATTTGGGGTAGTTAAGGAATAAAATCCTAAACTCATTTTTTAATATTCATCTATTGTATGGCAGGCAAGTGATACTGCTTCCTACTAGGCAATAAAATTTAGCTTTTACACATAAAGGGTTTATGTAGATCCGCCAGTATCCCCCCAAAATTTAAAGTTTTTGTACATAAACGGTTATACAGAATAGAAAGACTTCCCCAAACGTTCATATTTTTACACATGAAGGGATTAGCCTATATAGAACAGAAAGATTTCTCCAAAAGTTGAAGTTTTACAAATAAGGGGTTATATGAATCCGCCAAACTTCCTCAAAAGTTTTAAGTTTTTACACATAAACAAATTATAATATATAATATATATATATATATATATATATATATATATATATATTATTATTATTATTATTATTATTATTTGCGCATAGACCCTGTTGGATCACGCAAAGCACTCCTACTCATGTCTTGTTCCTTCTAATATATATATATATATAAAGGATTATAATATAATATGTAGAGCCTAAACATTTCACCAGAAGATCATAAATGGATAATATAGAGCCAAAAGATTTTCCCAAAAGTTCAAGCTTTCATGTTGCTTTTCTCTGATTTTCATATGTTAGGTCATAAAAACGTTGAACATTTTATAAACCAACATTTAAATTAAAAACACTAATATCTTCCCATAAATTACTTTTTACAAATACGCTACACTGATTTGAATTATAATCTTTATATTTGATCAATATTTGTTCAAAATCTAACGAACTGATTTAAATAAATTGGCGAACATTATCAGTTTGTTTTTGGTGAGGTTCAGTGACCCAACGTAAAGTAGATTAGAAATACATTACAAAAAATTACTGTCACATTAGGGCCTATTTTGTTGTGTTTACTTTAAATTCAAAAATCTCTAATATAAACACAACATACCCATAAAAATATACTGTACAAATAAAGTGGGCTCATAATATAATTGTAGCAAATATATTTCCTGGGTTAAACCGATAGTAGATAGGCTATACGACACACCATACTGCTAAACATCACCCAAGCACACTGGCTTTGTTAACAGTTACGCGGGCCTTCTATAATTGTAGGCTTATAGAGCACAGTACAGTTCGTCAACCTAGATTTAAATGTCAGAAGACAGAAGACAGAAGACAGAAACCAGTTCAGGAAAGTAACTTTGAGAGATGTACTTGAACGGTTAATGATAAAACTAAACTGAATCTCTCATATATTAATCATAGTGAACTGCATAAGAAGTTAAAACTTCTATCTCGCTAACGTGATAGAAGCAAATTTTCAACGTTATTTTTCTTTATATTATCCTTTTTGAAATTCTAATTTCACTATCATAATCAGCATTAAATTCTTCGTATATTGGAATTTCTAAAATTCAGAATGCTAATTTATTTTAGCTTCTGCATTTTATAGATACTGCATTTTACAAAATACTGCACAAAATAGAGTTTTGAATTTTTAAAATATGTTGAAATAAAAAAAATTAACAGCTGTCAGGGTTCATTTTAGTATTCATTTTAGAGTTTAAAATGCTATTTAGAGTTTAACATGAGTGAAATCATAATTTCAGAAAAGGGTAAGGTAACAAAAAAGTACTTTTGGAAGTTCGCTTCAATGACGTCAGTAAGACGCTGAGTGCCGGCATTATTTTTAAAACTCAGTAATGCTAAACTATTTTCTAGCACACTAAGTAGACATAACGAAGATTTATTTCAGCACCACAGTTACCACTGTTACACACGAATACTATAACGAATTTATCTTTTGCTTTATTAAAGTTATTATTTATTTAAATGTTCAAATTTGTTCAAAATAGATTTGTTCAAATAAATTCAAAGCATGAATTTTATTAAAAATTAAATCAAATTTTTATAGGTTTTAGAGTTATTTGAGATTACGAAATTAATTTTTCCAAAAATTTAGGAAAAAATATAAAAAATAATATTTAAGGTTATGAGTACACAAAAATTGTAGCATGTGAAGGGATTTTACTAGGTACTGAGTTAAAATTATTACTAAAATAGTGCGGTGAATATATATGCACGTATTTTTCTATTTTTTTTTTTTTTTGTTGGTAAATTAACTTCTATAAAACCTTCTTGACGTGATTAATATATTATTGCAGTATGACAAAGTAGAATGTAAATCCAACTGAATTAAAAAGAAATGTTTTGAACATAAATGTTCTGATGTGTGCCTGCCATCATTTTATAATTATTGCAGATTTAATCTCCTTTACTGACACAGCAAGAGGAGAAAAAACAATCGGTCACTTCTTTAACCATCATCCTTCCGATCCTTATTCCTTAGAGAGTCGCGTACAAGGCTGTCTCGATGGGGCAATGCAGAAGTAAGTAATCCAACTGTCTCTCGTGGGAATCTAAAAGGAAGTGGACTTACACTTTTACATTTAATGCGATAAAAAAACAAAAATATTTATTGTATAAAACACAAAGCTCTGTGAAAAGTATTTATAACGTAATGCTCTGTACAAAGCTGAACCAAACAAACAGAAAACGATTGGTAAGCAATAATTGAAAATAAATAAACCTAGCCTCAGTATTTATTTTTTAATAATGAATATTGAAACACCTTTTTAAAATGCAAACAAACGCTCTACTGTTTTTGTAATAGTCAACTTATTGTTTAAATCTTGTATTTATTAAAACACGAGTTTCTTATGGCCAATAATGTAATGTTATAACAGTCTACTTTTATATTTTAAAAATAAAACCATATTTCTTTCAGACTCAAAATAATCTTTGATTAGGCCTACTTAGGCTGCTAGTTAGATGCCAAGGACTGCTGTTCAACTTGTATTAAAAGGTTTATAAGATGATAAATAAATAAGAATTTCAATTGCATCAGAATTAATCATGTCGAAATTTGCTAGAAAATATTCGGAGTTTAATAAAAAAACATTATTCTTAACGTAGTAGGCTATATAGTACGTTCAAATAATTTGATAAGACTTAAAGTAAATAACTCCGATATCACTGAAAGGCAACAACACAGAAACAATCTTATAATTTTATTTTTCTATTACATTCAGTTACGTATATGATAACTTGTCATTGAAATTTTATTTTTGTTGAAAGTATATAGGCTAATCTGCTTTAGAAACTAAGAACGTATTTTTAGATAATCCATAAAAACTTTCAAAGATACCACAAGAAACTTAATATTTTTATAAAAAATTCTATATTTATCGATGTATTGTTGATTCTGTGTGCGTGTGTGTGTGTGTGTCTCTCTCTCTCTCTCTCTCTCTCTCTCGTTTTCATTAAACACTAAAATAAACTATGATCACTAAAAGCTACTCCAATAACTCATTTTGAAATTGAAATTTCTAAAAATATGAACAGCTAATGTAAGCATATATTAACGCTAAGTGCATGAGTAAATTTGTAGTTTCAACCAGTGTATGACAAAATAAATTGTTTGACCTGAATTACCGCCATTTTCAAATGAATTTCGGTAAGTAACAAACAGATTTTTGCTGTTACACTTCACTTAAACTCACTTCCCTATCACTTAGGGCTGTGAAACGTGCTGACAGTGCAATTACAATTACATATTTGTTAATTATTAATCCTAAATGAGCGACTCAAAATTTTCAAACAACTAAAATACTGTATGGAAGACTAGAAAATAAATATAATTATAAGAAAACGTTTTTATTAAACAAAGTTTTATTTATTTAACTAAAAATAGAAAATAAAACTTTTTTCGACACCTTTATATAACTACAGATAAAACCATAAGGTGCTCAGAACTCATGTAATCTTATTGGAAAATTTCCATTGAAAAATGAGCCATCATGGTATCACTTTTTGAGGGGCCTTTGAAACTTATATATTGTAAACATGACTAGCATGTAATTAACTAACAGTTTAGATTTAGACATTTGTCAGTTAAGAAGGGAAATAAATAATGTCAAACTGCAATAAGATACCTTTACTTAGAGAAAAGAAAAATATAGGCTTTACAACCAATTGTAAGCAGACTAGGACTAAAAAAATGTGCTAGGAATCACGCAGATAAAACATTTAAAAAATACCAGTTGTTGCAAGAACTTTAACGCCAAAAGAGATTAACTTTAAAGAAATTTTTCAATCTCATTGGCTTAAACACTACCTACGCTTTCTGTTATTATTTAAGCAAATTTAGGTACTGTAGAAGGTAAGGATAGGATTCACAGCTTCACGACCAAACTTTCTTTATTTTATAAGTTGTAGTCACAGATCAGTATCAAGCAGTATAACCGAGTATTATTATTATTATTATTATTATTATTATTATTATTAAAGCATTAAGTTGATTCTACCTAATAGCCGCCTCAGTGGCCTAGTTGATAGCGTATTGGGCTTTCACCCCGAGGTCCCGGCCAGGGCTTGGCATTTTCATACGCTATAAATCATCCCATCGTTTGCATTAGCCCAAGTGTGCACAATATTCGGACGTTAAAAAAAAATATTTACCTAATATTTGTTACAGTATACTCTGTTTGTTATCGCCGTTTTTATATTAATTAATAAAATAGAACTAAAAGTTATTTTCAAGTGTTTTTAATTTACGCAAAGCTTTCGCCGAATTCACTGGCACTGTAGTACAAAGTTGCTAGTGTACATTTTTATAATTTTTGTTATTAAGTAAATTAATTGATTCAGTAAGAATACTGAATAAGTGGCGTGTAATCGTCGTAAAATGTAACAATTTATCTTCGATGCTGACTTATCCCAACAATACTTGGCTCTTGAACTGTTCACATCGCGACCAAAATACCTACCATTCATCTAATTTGTCATCATAAAACACTCTCAATAGTAATATTGGTAACTAATATCGTAATTTTGATTGTAATAAGTTAAATTGAGCAATATAAATTACCTTCTTAGCTCCCCGAGATAATTTATTCATTCATTTTTTGCATTGTAATAACAAAAACTTAATTTCAGAATCAATGTGTAATTAAAAGAATTGTTTATAAGATATTGAACACTTTATTAACAAAACATTAAAGTATTTACATATTTTAAATAAGGATTAACAATGTCTGTAATAATTAATTTACAGTTTGCTATAAGAATAATCGCCCAACTAGCTGGCGTATTTATTTTAAGGTGGTTTTATATTATATTTTTGTCGCCGAAATTGGTGACTAATATTATTATAATATTCATACTGTATATTTATTTATTTATATTTTGTGTGTGTATTGAAAACATTTATTTTTTACATTAATTCCTTAACAAAATAATGATACGTATATATGTATTTGCCAAATTTGGTTTCCACTTATCGATATTCATATTTAAGTAATGTTAATTAATGTTGTTAGTTTTGGGAAATTCGTTGCACACGACAGCGAGACAGTTGCGTGCAGTGATTACTTGTAGTTAGTCTAAAGTGTTATTAATGTCTTGCAAGTAACGAAATATAATTACACTACGTAACGGCATTGAAACTTGTACGAGCAGTTTATTTTATTAATGTGTTTTTGTTTATCTCCACAGTGACAAAGCTAATAAAAATGCTTCATCATTAAATATTTAAACTGAATTAATCCAATTTGTTTCAAAAGTCACTGTTCATTGTTACATAACTATGTTTGTTAATAAATGGCAGAATAATATGAATATTACAATAGCCTACCTGATATGTTCTTTGTTTTGTAACCGCGTCTTATTTATTAGTAATTTAAGCTTTTATTGAGAAATGAGTTAATAGAGTGACTAGCAAGGTAATACACAGCTCAAAGATCTTCAAATGAGCAAAGATCCTGACCTCTAAGATCACTTTTAAAAAAGTTCTTAGAAATTTATGTAGGCCAATAAATGAAAGAAGTGTTTGTGTGTGTGTGTGTGTGTGTGTGTGTGTGTAGTCGCAATTTTGGTGTAATTAGATTCAAGCCTTGCATAAAAACTGATTTTGTTAGTATCTTGATCATTTCACTGCCGTTTAAAATGGCAGCCTTTTAAACTATAAAAAAATGTAACATTTTTAAGTTACTGTTTTTGAAAATCTGACTTTATTTGTAATCAAAGTTAAAGTGTACATATAGTAACATTTTTAATTTTAAAATTCTGTTGGAAATAGGATAATGAATCCGATTGCGAAAGGGATTCATTTTTGTAATTTTAGTTTAATTTGAAAGTATCTTAGACTAATTTGATTCAAACGTGGTACAAAAATAGGTTTGGTAACAGCTTGGACAAGTTTACTACCTAGCAAAATGCGTATAACAGCCATTTTAATCCTTTAAAACAAATCATTATTTGTTTACTTATAAATGTTTTCGTAAAATCTGAGTCCACCATCTTAATCAGCTTTAAAACACTAAAATGCGCGGATTTTAACTCTAAGATGGTGAAATCAGATTTTAAGAAAAATGTAATACAAAAAATATTTTGCTGGAAATTAATTTTCTTCACTGCAGTGAGATACGCCCACACAGCATCGAAAGTTCTTACTAAATCGTATTTTCCATAATTTTTCTCCCCAATCGAAACCAAAACGCCAATTGTTAAGGCAACCGTCCCCTAACCTAACTTTGCATTAATATGTGCAGACTTTAACAATGATTACAAAGGTGAAACCAAATTGCCTTATTGTGTAATAAAATGAATTATAAATTTTACAGTTGTTGATTTTCATTCAAAACCAAAACATATTATTGCAAAATTCAAAGATGTTCACATATTAAAATAATCTTTTATTTAAAGTTATTAAATTGTATTAGTTTTCAAAATATGTTAACACGATAGCGAGCTAGCTACTTGTTGCATTCATGATCGCATATCACTTTAGAATTACAGCAACGAACGTAATGAGTAGTCAGAATATGTTTGGTCAGTATGAGGAAAGCGAATTCTGCTTGAGGGGTGGTAAGGCACCCATATCAATTATTTATAATTTTTTTACAGTAAATGAACATTGTGTAGCTTAATAAAGTTTTGTGCATATTTAATTGGCTCCTGCTTTTATTATTTTTTTACGTTTTCTCGCATTTTAAGCAAAAAAAGTCAGTAAACAGATGAAGAACAAAGATAGCCTACTTTTTGTTTTTGTATTTATTGAAAACTATTATATAGGCTATATATGTATTAAATAGGCTGAATATATACATATATACAGTAAACACATTTACGACTTTAACAATTTACTCTCACACTTACATTTAGGGAGGCGATAATAGCCTCAATGTGCTTTTCGATTTAATATATATCACGCGAATAACACGGGCCATGTCAGTATGGGCTAAATGGTTCTTCATTTCATTTGAACCTGTTTGAATAATTTAATTGAATGTAATGGCCTACATTTTGCACCAAGAGTTCTTCGGTCTATTTCATTTTCAATCGGGTAACTTTCTGCGTAATACTGAACTAAGTACAGTCCAACAAGAAAGTTAAGTAACACGTGGCGATCTATAGCCTAATCATCAGAGACAGATGATGCCGGGCCACTACAACCCCTACTGTATTTAAACATCAACTGACAATTCAACCCTTAGCTTGTAAAAACACCAACACGTGCCTAATAAAAACCCTATTGTTCCTTGTTCCCCGACTGGGAAACTTAAACCGCTATAGATATCGAGTTTATAACAACCTGGACCACACCATCCTACCCTCAAGTCACACTCTATGACAAGATAATGCTGATGTAAATTTAATGGCACAATAAGCATATTCAGTATGTTTTTGCACAATAATATCGCTCTGATACGACAGAAAGTAACGGTGTCACATCGCGTAACAATAGTGTTGTTATCTGAGAGTATTTTGAAAATCTGGTTTCAACCAAAGGTTATAATTCAGAAAACTGAGAATAAAGGAGGCGGTAGTAAAAGGTTTTTTACTTAAACTTAGAAGCAGAAAACCTCCTAAGGACTGAAATCCCTCCGTTACAAGGCACTGTAGTCTGAGGGTGCACATGAATAGGACAGGAATGTACCGCGAAGAAACCTTGTGTGATTTATGCAGGAAGGGAATGAAAACATGAGTCTCATAGTGTATGATCGTGAACTTCTTAGAAGCTAACAGGAAGCTAAAAGGGTGTTTGGCTTCTACGACTCTGGGTTCTCGAGAAATATGAGCTACTCAATGGACTGTTAACTTGAAGGCAACACTCTACCACAGGAGGTTTAGTAGCACAATACTACTAAACCCTTAGTTCATCAAAACCCATAACTTCGAAATCGATATCTTATTCAGGCCTAAGGATATCTTGAAATGGCATCAAATAACTTTATTTATAAGTTTATAACTAAATTTTCCTACATTCTGGAACATTAAGATGCTCATTTAAACACTCAAATGAAAGAAATCACCAATCGCACAATATTTCTTGGGGACTGGGTTACATGCCTTACTTACCAAACACCAGACATAGGCCTGACCTCAAACGAAGTTAAACAACAAGTCCTGAGAAACAGGGCTTACAACACAAAAGTTGTAAGATTTCAATATAATTTTATTACAGAATTTTACAGGATTAGGCCTATATTTCTTCTCTTGTAAGTCAAATGTAGGCTACAGAACGTGTATCAGACTATACACAACTGGACAGTGAAATAGCCGTCATTTTGAAATCGTCGAACGGATTTTGTTGGAAACGAAACTGTCCAAACTATAAACTTGAATCGATTTTCCGCCAAATTTTAATCAAATCGGGGCCAAACTTATGCACGCTGAATACTGTAGTTTTTAATTACCATTTATAAAGTGTTCTAAAAGTGTGGTAAGCCTGAGCCTGGGTCTTACCATGATTGCTGTTTTATACCTAATTTTACGCAATATTAATTTTGTTAAGTTCCCTGTATGGAAAAATAACAAAATTCTATTAAAATAAATTAATAAAACAGGGATCTGTATTGTAAAAAGCGGCAGACTTTCAAGATTTTATATAAACCTTCTTGACTAGAACACTATAAAATACAATTTATTATACGCGTAAAATATAAAAATTGTAAAATAAAATAAATATTAAGAAAAATTAAATCAATTTTTATTGAACAAAACAAAACAATGATACAAAGATAATGGTTTATTTCCTAAAAAACACTTTATAGGAGTATGTAGTACGACATTACCCTCATTGTTTATGATCGAGACAGGACGTGTGTTTCCGGTAGTTCGATAGCGTTCTATTCTAATCTAGTGTTATCAGTTAAAGTCGTGATATAAAACCGTATAAAATACAAAGATTGTTTTAATTATAAATGTTCCCAAACCATAATACTATATAACTTCTATTTGAAGTAATTTGTTGAAGGAAAACACAACTGAAATCATCGACGAGACATTCACACGAAGTCATATGAATGCAGAAAATATGTGTGCAAGAAAAATAATGAAATGTAGGAACAGAACCTCAGGGGACTATGTCATGGGAAAAACTCAGAGAAATTAAATATCAGAAAATGTGTATACATAATCATAAGTGTAATCTAAACAAATAGTGCAAAAACGTTATCCAAATTTCTTTATTTTCAAAAACATCAACACAAAAATATAATTCAAAGTTGTTCAATATGGTCAGGGTTTGTTTTTTCCGATTTACTCTTAAACTTAAAATAATAATTAAGTGAGATAGAACGCTCACGTTCACAATTTTAATCCGATTTTATTCAAACTGGGCACAAAAATCGATTTTAATAATACGTGGGTCAAGTTCGTTAACCAACAAAATTCGTTTAGAATGTTGAAAAGTTCGCCATTTCAAATCTTTGCTTTATTTCTTTTAAATCTGATTGCACTACAGTAATGACAGAGTGAACTGAAGCGCAAATTATTCTACGGAATTTCTAAAAACCGTTGAAATAAAAAAACTGAATGTGACGGCGTTCAGGGTTCAGTTTCGTATTTTAGAAATGTTAATAGCTGCACATTTTAATGATTTTTGTGATGGTGAAATTAAAGTTGTAAATATCACTTATCAAATATTGTAAGATAAGAGAATTTTTTTTAAATTCGCTTCGATCCGTCAGCGACACAGCTGCGTGCAATGATTGTTTACTTTTTCTTCTGCAGTAGCTTAAAAAACAGATTTTTCGGCCCTTACGTTTGTTTGCTTTGTATTACACTTGAGCATATTTTAATAAAAATGATATGACCTGGCATTTTAACATTTTCTTTAAAAAATCTTTAAATAACTCGAGATTTCAAAATTAAAACACACACACACACACACACACACACACACACACACACACACACACACACACACACACACACACACACACACACACACACAATTTCAACAAAATTGATTAATTCTTTATCAATGTGTTGGACAGAGGTCCAGTAAAAACCACTTTTTAACAATACTTTGAAAATACGATTTTGTCATTGCCATCAGCATTTAATTCCAAAAAATAATTCTAAAGCGATTTTGTTAATACTTAAGAGGCCAAATAACACGGACACTTTCCTTAAATATTCGTTTAAGTAACGCTATTCATTGTTGTTAATTTTTGTAAATTATCTTACGTTTGATGTTTGTGTACAAGAGCTGGAACATTTCTTGGTAGCCTACAATTACAAAGTTAGAAAATTTCTCTTAAGAAAATAGACAACTGCACCTTATATTTCCTGTTCTACAACACAGACGGACAGTCAGAAGATAGGTTAGATATATTTACAGGTTACGGGATTTGATGGCTGCCATTTTAGCAATGTGACCAGAGGAATTAGCAGACTAATTCCCTAACTGACTTTGAGCAATCCACAGATTATCTAATTCAGCTGGAGATCCTCAAACTTGGGGTATCCCTATCCTTCCCGCTTCGCGTACACGCAGGAGCTAACACACTTCCATTCTTAGAATACGGTCCCCATCAGCCATATTACAGTTGTGCTCTCACACCCAAGGTTTGACCTCTGGGAGATCTTCTGCTTCTAGGTTTAATTAGAAGCCACTTTGCTAGTGCCTCCTGTCTTCTCAGTTTGCGCTTTTGCACTCCTGATAGGCGTTCGTACATCTACAAACGTCTGTCTGATTGAGAAAGGTCAAACCATATTGACTTGAGACCTTTCACTTCTTCCGTTGCAGGCTCGGTAGATTTACCTGGCGTCTCCAATTCGGTTCCTTAGTGTTGTTAATACAGCCCTGTTTCCTCCACTTCCATGCTAATTTCAATACCCAGCTCCACTTTTGGCAGTTCCCAAAAGTGTTTTGTTGGTTTGTTTCAAGCCACAAGTAACTGGGGAAGTGAAATATTAACGCATACAGAGTTCCGCATGCATAGAAAAGGTCACCCAGGCTTCGGTGTAATGTATTAAAATTTGGCTTTGGGATGAAAAGTCTACACCAGATTCAGTTAGGGCAGGCACCTCACTAATAAAGAATGAGCTCCTGAGCGAAATCAGAAGTGAAAACATATCTCTAAAAGTCAGATACGATAAATCGATGTTGACAATGCAAGAGGATGAATTGTGAAAGAAAAAAATATAAATGCATACATTCTGTGATTCTACTTCAATCAAAATCAGTGCGGATTGTGTGTCTGTTGTGTTGTGGACAGCTGCTAACCCCATGTATTGAATATGTATCTATGACAAGGATTTATGCATCTGTGCACTGTATCTGTGTCACAGACTCGGTATCTTGATTGAATTTTGAATCCTTGCCAATAAAATGCATTTACCATTGTATAGATTCCTTGCAGTAACATAAGGGGATTTTCGCTTTTGGCGTCTATAACGAAAAAAAATTATTTAATGTCTATAGTTCTGTAGAACATTCGAATACAAAAATAAAAATAGTAGTTTCAAATATTTTCAAAATAAAAACCTAAATTATGAAAGTTGGAAAACTTTTTTCTATTGAGGGTCAAGTTCGGTAATACACTAATGGTCATACAGTTTGTTATGACTACTTATGTTGGATGTTAGGAAAATATATTTAATGAGTTTTAAGACTTTCGTTTAAAATTCTTTGCATGTTTAGACCACCAGCGCACGCGTGAGTCATGCCATGTTCCACACTTTATCTACTGCCAAACCTTGTCATGTGGAAACCACATATAATCCAACTGCAATGCGAGAAAGCATTAGTAAATGTTACTTTTTGGCAAATTGACTTACTGGAAAAGTTATGCTTGCATTGTATTTTGTTTGAATTCACTCTCCAAGTGCCATGCTTTATACAGTGCCTCTCGAAAAACGCAAAAATATTTTATTAAAATTATAGCTTTTAAATCGAAACAAGAACATTTCCTTCCTCCTTTTAAATCGTACAGACTTTTCCTTATAAAATATTTGTTTGTATTCGAAGTTTTTCAATTTCGAAGGAAATTCGCTTCCATCATATCAGCGAGACAGCTGTGTGCAGCGATTTTTATTATTTTTAATACTCTTATTGTTTTTATTACTTTTTTAGTGAATACTTTAAGTAAAATGTTGATGTGTATGATGAAATGTTGAGTAATTTAAGAGGGAAACGCATTGGTTGTAACTTAATTTATCTATAAAGAAATCATAGTAATAAAATAAAACAATAAAGTTTTTTTAGCTTATAAAATACAAGCGTTAGAGCAAACCGCCTGGCTTATTTTGTGTTAGCATTGCATTTAACAATTTATGCAAATTTTAATTCTGTTTACAACGTTGACAGTAAATTTTCAAAACTTATAATCTATTTAATATTTCGAAAGACATCCATTTAAAAACGGTTTCGAGGATTGTGCTGGATGAGGAAAATACACACACACAACGCACGCATTCGTATATCATTTCAAAGGTTCAAATCACAATAGGTCATAATGAGGGGATAGCTCATTTTCCAATGGGAATTAAGTAATAAAATTATTGAAAAGATGTTTGTTTCTTGTGTTTGTACTGAAATCAGAAATAAGCCTAGGCCAGATAGATCCGCTCTGGAATTTGTTAACGTACTTTCTAAATAAATCACTTGATTTCATTACTAAACACAATTTGCAGACATGATAGGCCTACTTTATGTGATGCGTCTAGGCGCATACGTCATGCATAGAATTATTGAAATGTAAATCTGTTTATAATAATGTCCAAGCGGATTCTGGCTCACCCACGCCCCTCCCCATGTGGTTGCCCACTGTCTACTTAAGTGTGATAATACACGGGCAGACATACTTGTTTTCCTAGCAGATACTAAATTAAGACAGCTTAAATTAAAAAAAATAACCAAGTAATTTTCTTTATATTGAACTCCAGCATGTCTGAAAATAAACATCTCTCTTAAAAAACCCGGCATTTACGAATCCAATATCAACCCTTATACGTCAATTTATTTGGGCCTAAATTCTAATATCCGAAGCGAATATCCTATAAATAAAACTGTCTCTTAAAATATTATACAGTTGCCATGGTGAGGGAAAACAGTTTATTTAATTTAAAATAATCATAATAATATTGATAAATCTGCCAAAAATACATTGAAATCAAATAAAATAATTATAACGCATATGCAAGCCTGAATAACATTGTGTGTGTGTGTGTGTGTGTGTGTGTGTTTAGATTTGATTTAAACTTTACACAAAAATCGATTATGTTAATACAGTAGCTCGTATAAGTTCGTTGCCTTATAGCGACTGAACATATCTTTAAAAAATCAAAATTTTTGAAATTGCATTTTTTAAATCTGATTTCAACATGATGATCAGCGTTCAAAATGTGTAAATCGTTAGGAAAATAAACCTGATAATTTTCATTGTTCTTTTTTTTCATATTTTAAATGTGGCTTGAAAATGTTAATAAAACTTTATTTTATACAGAACGTAACGTTGACTATGATTATGATGCAAACTTTTCCAAAAAGTGTAAGATAAAAATTAACATATTGCATGTAATGTTACGGGTTATTGTTAGTTACATTACGCCAACCAGACAGCTGCGTGCTTAAGTTGTTGTATTTGGAATTCCACTGATTTTCACAGGCGAGATATAATTTGGGCAAAACTGTTAGTTCGTTTTATTATTCAGCTGCGAGAGTAATGAGCAGTCAGGGAAAATAGGACAACAAATTCTTTTAAATGGAATTTAAACATATTTAACTCTACCAATATATTTTAATTTATATTGTAAAAAACAACACATAAGTTCCTGTCTTTTACAAAATGTTTGTGTGAAATTTCGATTTAGAAATTAATTACTTGCATTAGGTATTAATGTATTTATAGACTATTAATAATTATATTTCTAGCACATCCTTCGCTATTTTCTTGTTGACTTATTCACACGAAATGTATAACATCATAAACATTACAGGACTGCTGAAATAACAACTATTGCCATTCGACCATTTTGCTTCTTCAGGGCTTAGTCTAAAATTTATTTAAAATTAACACTACTATAAAATACAGTTCATAACAAATTGGTATACATTTTATAACAAAAATTCTATTTTTAATGCAGTTTGATAGTTTAACATGCTATTATACACAGATTTTAATGCTGTTTTATGATGGTGAAATCGGAGTTTCAAAAATAGGTAGAGATACAAACAAATTACTTTAGAAATTTGCTCCCATCACGTCAGCGAGACAGCTGCGTGCCACGACTATTTTTTCAACAATAAATTTATCCGAAAAGATACCCACCGTGTTTGCGTATACAAATAGTGTGGGTGCAGAAACATTTACTCAGTTACTTTCCAAATAAAGAGTTTAAAAAATGTAAACAAACTCTGTAACTTTCCACTCGTCGGCCAGAGATGTGTGGGAAGCAATGACGTCATAGCAATCTGTTGCATTTACACGAAACTATTTACTGATAACCAGGGAATGTTTATCAGCAAGCTGTCTGGCCAAACATAGACTTATCACTTACTTCCAGTAAAAAGTATATTTACAAAATAATACTTTAACCTTGATTCGAAATATATATACTTTTGTTTATTTATGATACATTTTTTTTAGGTCTGCAAATACTTCAGTTGTCTCAAAAAACATCTTTCTTGGTTTTTCATAAGATTTCCCTCAAAAGTGAAACTTGAAACAAATCTCAAGAAACATTCGGGTAAAGCTTCAGTGGGTGAGTTTAAATTGCTCGAAATAATCTTAACATAATTTTGCTCGTTTTCTTAAATGCAAGTTTAATGTAAACAGTGTACAGGAAATTAATTTCTTCGCTGTATCAGATCGTCATATCAGTTCTTATTGGATGGATGTCTGTCTTTATACAAATCGCTGGAGAATAAATTACAAGACCGATGTTATTAAATTTATATCTTGGGATAATTTTAATGTTTTTAAGATTTTTTGAAAATCTATCGTCAAAAAAACTGTGCAAAATCGAATATTAAAAAAACATTTTTTTCAATATATAAAAAGGTGTTTCTACTTGAATGTAAACTACAAATTAACCGATTTTTATGAAATTTTGATAAACAAGTTTATTTACCCACAAGTTAGGCTCATCTTTAAATTGTGTAAACAAGTTTTTTCATTAAAAAAATTGTAATAAACTTATTTTCTAAATGTAACTCTAAAGATTAAACTTCCATAAAATGTTTCTTAAGTAACCAAACAAAACTTATGTGCCACTGTAACACACAAATAAAATTAAATCTGACTCTATCGAAGGAACTGCGAAGTCGGTTGATTTCTAAAAAGGTTTAGAAACATATTCAGTGTGCTTAGTTTTTTTTAAAGAAATTTACATTCTAGAGTTAACCTAATAATGGAATATTAAATTCTTTCGGGGTCGGGGTTGTGTTTTTTTGTATTCATATGTCCTTGTTATTTCACATTTAGTAGGCCTACACCACATTCAGTTTTGTGACAAAAACGTAGCTTAATCTGACGAAGTGTTTTTGAGAAATCAGGCTGAAGTTCGGTTTATTTTTGCGTCTGATATTTTTGAACCAGATGTTATAGAAAGTAACTGTACGTGAAAAAGGAAGTGTAATTATTTTACACCATTTATTTTTTTCAACGAAAATTGATTTTTACACTTTCGCTATGGTGGCAAAAGTGCAATGCACTCTCTTACATAATTCACTTTCAAAACTCATTCCACTATGAATTAATTTCACAGTACATGATTAAAGTTCAAAGCTTTGGTGACCAGGCGAGTGACCCTTCCCAAATGAATGTCACTCTCCACCCTCGCCATTTAATGTTGAATATTTAAAACCCTCCAGTCCGTCACCCCACGTCACTTTGTAACGTCCAAACATTTCTTTTTTACACGCGTCGCCTTTCCTTTTACTCTGAAAATATGTATCAGGAGTGGTAATGTTTTGTGGTCACTCTGAAGTATTTAGCTGAGTGAACACTGAAACTAAATAATTTTTATTTCAACTTTGAAATTGGCATTGTTGTACGATGACGTAATTCGTCTTTAGGCCTACATTTTTTATATTTTTGACTCGTGTTACATAATTTACGGCACGTTTTTAAAGAACTTCTAGGCCTTCATGATATTGTAGGTTCTGTTGTTTTGACAAAATAATTAAACTTTGAAACACATTAGACAATTACACGTAGGCCTACGTTTATTCTACTGACGTGATGGAATCGAATTTGTTAACCATTTTTTCTGTCTCACCCTTTTTTTTGAAATTATGACTTCACTATCATAATCAGCACTAAAATATGCATTTATTTTAAGTTTTTAAATTACGAAAATAAGTAAAATGCTTAGGTAAGTTCCTGTTTTTCTACACCTATGGCTAAGATGATGGGATCTGATCTAAGATGATGATGAAATTAAATTTTCTACAACCTTATAATTTACATTTCTTTTTACTAATGGGAAATATCCAAAAAGTTTACAACATAAATCCGGGTGGGGTTGTTAAATGATGGCCACTCCAGTAGTTCATTTTCCAGTGAAAAGTTGCTTAAAACATCTAAAAAACACATATAAATTGTATGTTTTGCAATAGTCAAAAAATCTAATCTAATAGACTATCGACGAAAACTGGATGATTTATTTGTCTAACTTTTAAAAATAGTGTAATAAACTTGAAATAAAAATGTCTGTGTCGAGAGTAATATCATAAAGATCACTGAAAATCCGAGGAATATTCATACATAACAGTAATATTAGTAAAATCTCATTACTTTATGTTTTAAAGAAAAAAACAGATTTCCGAAAGTTTTGAAAGCGCCAGGGCCCACAAGTTTTATTTGCGTATGTAATGGGTAAAAGTTTATTAAAAGAATGAAACATTTTTGAAAAAATAAATTCAATTAAAACCAATAAATTCGTTTAACCTTTTGCAATGTATATGATTCAGATAGAGAGAAATCTAAGCAAAAAGACCTTTCTTAACACTTTGAATCTAAAAACGGATTTTTGGATCACAATTTTAAGACAATTTTTCCAATATAGGCTAATATATTTTCATGTCGCAAGAAAAAATTGAACAGTTTTTACACACCAAAGAGCCACGCGGAAGATACGTTAAATTGAAACGAAGACATTGAATTGCACAAGGTACGAATGAATTGTTTATAGTTTGTTTGAAATTAATAACAAGGAAGTAACGTGCCTGACAAGTTAAGCAAATAGCGTCTTAGATGAGTTGAACACATAAAACAGGATCCAATATCCTGCAAGTAAATGAAGCCAAGGTCTTGCTTTGATAGACTCAAGGTTAACAAAACAGAGGTATTGTTTTACATACAAAAGCATACCTAAATTTTGTTTAACCACTTTTGTTTCATAGTTACTGACTTCTTGTATTTTATGTCTTTCTTCTATTTATTTTGCCTTTTATTCTCCTTCCCCTTCATCTACTGCTTCTATTTTCTTCTCCTTCTTCTTCTTCTTCTTCTTCTTTACTACTTCGTCTGTTTTTCTTCGTCTCGTCTTCTTATTATTCTTATACTACAACTACTCTTAATTCATCTTTTTCCTTCCCTTATGCCAGAAGCACTGGGGCCTCCTTATATTTTTAATTATTTTATTTCCTGCCGAAGTTTCTGTTTCTGTTTCTATCCAGGTAACGTTTGGAAATACTTTCACACAGCAAACAACTTCCGATTTCGAAATTTTAATTTAACTACTTGAAATGCTTTATCTCTTACCATGTAAAGTTTAAAAGATGTTTAGTAATCGTGAATTTTTGTTTATATATCCGTTTTCAAGTCCTCTGAGTCTAAAAAAGCAATTTGGACTTGGGTGTATGTCTACCTGTTTGTCTTTATTTTGTTTGTCTATATCTGTCTACGACACTGAAGATTTGCCGATTTTGATAACATTTCGGAATGTAGGTTTTTTCATATTTCACCATATTTTTGACTTTTTTAAATTTTACAAAAAAAATGTTTTAAGCACTTTTTGCTAAAAGAAAAATTGGTTCAAGAACTACTGAAAACTTGAAAATTAGGATAATTATACAAAATCTTCCTATCTCATTTTTATTAAATTTTGGTAATTTATGAAAATTCAGTATTCAAGACAGTGTAGCGAATTTAAAATTAATGACATTTTCACTTTGTCAGAGAGGATTACTGCGTGACAGACAGCTTATAAAGGTTAGGTTTGTCGGTCATTGGATTGATGTTTTCTGAGAATAATGTTAAATTAATATGACATTTCTCTTTATGCTATAGAATTTATAACCGACATTTCATTTAAATGTTTTGACCAGTAGGCCTACACACCTGAACGCCTCTCGTTTATTCAGTGTCTAAAGTTTTCGATATTTTAACGTTTTTTTGAAGTAGAAACTTGTTATACAGTTTTGTTTTGTTAAGTCAAAATTTTTAATTTAAAAAAATTCAAAAACCATTTTACTTACTTTGGTTTTTGTAACATTAAAAGTAGTTGGACATTATATAATCAACCAGACAACACTATTTGCGAATAGGTGATTTTCAATAGTTGCGGTTACTTGGCAGTTTACTTTGAGGTCATATTTTCTTATTGTTTGAACGACTTATTCTGGCAGAAGTGAGCAAGGCGAAGGTCGAGAACGTAGGGTTGGCCCACGAAGCGTACAGAGTAATAAAGTAATTAACCAACAAGATCGTCCAGTATTCATGCATACACGTATTTTACTAATATATTTTACAAACACAACTTAACGTTTCATGGCACGTATAAGGCAGGGATGGATTGTTGTCGAAGGTTGGTAACACTACATGGTACACGCACAATGTTCAGGCTTGACGATGCAGCACGCACAGTGAGTGGGTAATTTATGTAAAGCTGTTCAGAGGTGTGGCGGCAAACAGAATAACTTAACTGCGATAAAATGTCCTCAAGATAACGTCGTTTCGGCCTCTTTGTCCTGCCTTCTTCAGTGTTCGTGTAGTAGACTACATCCTTACATCATTTCTCTGGAAGGCCCATGTTTTAAGTGACAGCTAAACGTTTTGTTAGCGAATAAAATATGATTCTCATATATATATATATATATATATATATATATATATATATATATATATATATAAATATATATATATATATATATATATATATATATATATATATATATATATATATATATATGACCTTATTGGTAGCCTACATTTAGTCCAAAGGCCTTCAATTATAGGAAGTACTGAGTCAAAAATTATTAAACAATTTCAAAATTTATTAAACATTTATTGCCTAAACAAGCATGATTATTACATTTTTAACAATTCTGACAAAGTTCTCGGCTGAAGGTGGAGGCAGGTACAGCGACGGTTTCCTTCTTGAATGTTTCTGAACGTTTGTTTCCTCAAAGCTCGGTACGAATAATGTAACTCCTAGAACCAAACAAAAACTTTTTCACATCGATGTTATGTTATTCGTCATAAAGCAAGAACTACCGCTTTCATTTGGTTAAGACTTCAAAACTATTTTTTTCTGCATCTTCTTCCGTAGATTTTTAAAAAAACTAACTGTAATTTCAAAATTAAAGGTACGATAACAAATAAATTATGTATAAATATTACAAGAAAATTCTCGCGTTCAACTAATTTGCTCCAAAAAAACCTGTTTCGGAAATTATAGTTCAAAGAATGTTCGTATGAATCAAATATAATAGAAGTAAAACAAATGCCTTTATAAATTGTAGGTGCGCATGGATGACCTTGAGTCCACAGCTGCGGAACGTTTGTTATCAGCTGATGCCAACTGTACTGACGTTCGATGTTTGTGAGATAAAGCAGTAATGACAAACATTAAATTTAAGTATTCTGTACGTTTATTGGTAAGCCATTTTGTCTCCTGCAAGTTTATACAAGAAAAACAAGTTGCACAACATGTATTTATAAAATTAAAAGTAAGTATGTTATGCGTAATAAACGCAATAAAAATGTAAATTACTACTTGGATTGTCTCGAAATTTTGCATATAGGCCAGTGTAGTTTGGGTTCTGCGTCAGTTTTTTGTTTGCAACTTTCCAGTCGTAAAATCTAAGTAATCACTGCTTGTAAGATTGTTTCCGTTGTTTAGGCTGTAGAAACAAACAATTTTAATCACTTTTTATTTTCCGACTGTTTTTCAAATTAATAATTTTTAACAATTTTTGTTTACTTTAATGCAAAGGAGACATACTATAAACATGACAAATTAAATAAGTCGTCGTTGATCAACATTGGTAAAGCAGTTTATAGACTGTAGGCGCTTGAATGGCTAAATTACTAATTTTTGCGGGTTTTGCAATTTTACTAGGGTAAACTTACTTATTTGTTGATTTGTTTTTAATACAAAAGGCACATCCTGCAAACGCAACGGATAAAACGTGTCATTGTTGATCAAAATCGGTTCTGTAGTTCAGGCTGTAGACGCGTCAATGATGCAGGAGAAACTGTTAAAGGTGCCACTTTCAGACAGTTTTCTCTAAACATTGACTCTAACGATTAGTTTGCTTTTAATTTCTAATTATGGTAATAGCACTGCCAACTCTACAGAAACGTCATGGGTACCTGAAAGCTGCTAATCGTTACCTTTCTTAATATACTCTGCTGCAGCTTGGGTGGTTTGTGAAGCGGAACGCTACCGCGTTTTTTGATAGGTAAGTTTATATTTATTCGGTGTTATATAAGTTACAGACAATAATTACATCCGAAGGAATGGGCGGTCAAAGTTTATTTTCGTATTTTCATTGCACTTCAAAGTTTAAAATGCTACAAATGCAGATTTTAATTCTGCTTACGATGGTGAAATCAGAATTTCAAAAAAGAGGGTAACATAAGAAGAACTACTTGAAAAGTCTTCTCCATTATGTGAGCGCAACAGATGTGTGTGTCGTGATCTTTGTGAAAAACTACAACATTAAACCTGAACTTGCTAAATTACCCCGCCGGGCTTGTCAGCGTGATGTAAGCCTATAAACCTGATCTGCAGTAGATCTGTTAGGTTTTTAGGTCTAAAACCAGAGTTTTTTAAAAAAACTTTTTGTTTAATTCGTTATGGGTTTAATTTCAGTTTCTTTTAAAAAATGTCAGTTGAATGTGTGGGAAGTTATGGTAATATTTTACACCATTCATTCTATCAAATGAAATATATAAATATAAAAAAGCTTTCACGCTATAATTGGAAACAAATGAGATGCAACGTTTTTGTTTTATATTGAATACATCTGTTGGGATTACAAACACGCCCGTCTCCAAGATCACGTACGTGGAATGGAATAAATTACAAATGTTCAGGGTTGGCAAGGATACAAGGTGAATTTTGTTCCAATATTTGTTTGCCAGTTCACTAGGAAAATCTGTTATTTTTTTTTTTTTTTATTTTTATTACTGACCCTGGATGTCTCGTGACGTGATGGAAACGAAGTGCTACCAAAAATGTACACAATCTGTAATTATTTCCACAGGAAACCTTGCCAGGAAGCTGCCGTAATATCTGATTAATTTATCAAAATTGGTTTGTAATATTTTGTTCAAATGTTGATCACATATGAAGCTTTACGAAGATAAAAACAAATTTTAAAATAAAGAAAGTTCGAGGTTCGAGTATAAATTTAGGGAAAAATTAACAATTCAGATTTTATTTTTTAGGTAATCACCATTTGAAAATGAGCTTATTGAGTAATCATAGTAATACCGAGATCCGGAACCCTGAAATTAACGCAGATCCTAGCTATTTTAGTTCGACTTCATTCAAACTTGACTCAAAAATCGATTTTGGTAATAACTTGGACAACCTTGTTAACCAAAAAATTCTTTTAACAGCGTCAAGATCACGGCCATTTAAAATCCTAAAAAAATTAAACCTTCTCTTAAACATTTTTGAAAAACTGATTTAATCATCGCAGACACCGTTAAAAACCGTATAAATTAGATTTTTGTTAAAATCCATGAAAATTATGAAATTTTTTAATTTTACGACTGTCTGGGTTCATTTTCGTATTTCAATGCACTAGGAAGGCCAAGTTTAAAAGTTTAAAGTGTTAATATGTGAAACATTTAACGCTGATTACGACAGTAAAGTCTGTCTATTTTCATAAATGAAAAATAACATAAAGTCAGAAATTCGCTTCCATCACGTCAGCTGTGTGCCGCGATTATCCAAAAGCAATAATTCCATTCATAACAAAATTTTACTTAACAAAAGCTGACATTATTTTAATAACTAACTCAATTTATAATGTAATTCAATATTGCACGCGCATGAGTTAGTTGTGCGACATTGGACAAAATACAGTTAGAGACCTTTACAAATCAACCGCGAATTGGCCATTCCGCAAATATTGACGTTATGAAACTTAGAAATGTTTTCTGTAATATTTCTGGTAACAGTTGTGAAAGGACAATTAACCTAGCCAAACTGGCAACAGTCCAACTTTCAAACAGAACAGCTGTTTTTGTTATGTTTTCTTATTACTTTACGAAATTTAATTACTCAATCATTCTGTTATAGCCTAGCAGTGGAAAGTACTTGTCCAACACTGGTTTACCCAATTCACGCCTTAATTATTGAATATTTAACCACTAAGTATTGGCAAACAATTTTTGAAATGTTCAGTAAATCGACAATTAATTAATGTTCGTCACTTTTAAGTATCGATTAACAAATAGCAAATTATTTTAAAATGGTTGGCGTATAAAATATTGTACAAACCCAATTCCTTGTGTTTTTATTCACAAAGAAAATTCATTTCTAAAAGTAGGCCAACACATGAACGCAATTCATTCATTTCCGTTTCTTTCCGATTTATTCAAAAACAATGTATTTACGTTATTTTAAATTTGTTGCAATATTTTGAGTTATATATCTTCATATATGAACTAAACTTGATTTTGTTTTTAAAAAAGGTTATCCATAAAAAAATTATATTTAATATTGCATATCCTATATATTTTTTTAGCCGCAGTCTTTTTGTGCTTGTGCGCGCAGGTGTGTGTGTGTGTGTGTGTGTGTGTGCACGTGCACCAAAAAAATTAATAGAGAATTTTGTCCACACGGGCTTAGACCTGTGCGTTGACAATATTTGCTAAAACATCCAATAAGGAGATTTGAAAAACAAAGCTAAGCTTGTAACATGTTACTACATAATAATATAAAGATTAACAAAAATAACAATACAAATATAATTACAAAAAACTATCTATTAAGCTTTGCTCGTGTACATGTTATTAGGGCTCCAGGATTGTCTTATTACTTATAAAATGACAGCATGGTGTGTTCAGCAACACTCTTCCTTATGTCACTGTTCACTAAGGAATTTCTTGCTTGAACCTGTAAATTTTAAAATCACGAAATATTTATAAACGATGTGGAAGGTTTTTTTAGGGTTATGATCGCCGAAGGCTGTGGAAGATTTCTGTATAATATATGCTATATAATTTGATTTAGGGAAAGAGAAAAGTTCATTAAATTTATTAACTTTTTATGTTAACTCTGAGACGTTAGAATTGTATAATTATGCTTTACTACAAAAGAAATTACATTAAGATTAAGATTTTAAAAAAATATTAAATTAACTTTTTGAGAAGTTGTTTTAGACGAAGGAATTTAAATTCTATTAAGAAATAATCAGAAGAAACCCGCAATGTTTTCCCAAGACCAGCCTAATTAATTATAGATTTTTTAAAATTATAATGATATAATTAAAAATGATCTGGATGTAACCCCCCAAAACTAATTCCTGGCAGTATGCATAATAAACATGGTAATTGATCAAACATATAAATTAAAAGCACTTACTAAGGTGTCGTTTTTTTTTTTGTGCTTGCAAATTAAGATCTTGAGCGTTTTACAAATAAAATTCAGTACTAATTCGTGTATTTTAATGCTTACAATGACTTGAGTATCAAATATAAATGCACTTTACAGCTTGCACTGCCGCGACGCGGACTAGACCGTATTGCAACGTTTTTGCTGCCCAGACATTTTGAACGGTGTTCCACTCAGTTTTACCTATACTGTAAAAGGTCAAGCGGTGTGAAAAGTAACTTTTCAAGTTATTACTAATTTTTCTAAAACAGTACTTTTTTAAAACGGTTTTTTGTGTAAGTCCGTACACAAAAAACAAAGTAAAATATCGAAAAATCCTGAACACGTGGTTTAAAATTTTGTTCAGATTTTTCTGCCGCGTCGAATAGACTGGATGGCAAAACTTTAACTTAGAGAGAACTGACGCCATAGCCGTTAAATCATTCTTTGCGTAAAAAATTAATCTTTCGAGAGGACTGGCGTCATAGCCTATAAAACCTTCTTTGCGTAAAAACGTTAACTTTTCGAGAGGACTGGCGTCATAGCCTATAAAACCTTCTTTGCGTAAAAACGTTAACTTTTCGAGAGGACTGGCGTCATAGCCTATAAAACCTTCTTTGCGTAAAAATTTAACTTTTCGAGAGGACTGGCGTCATAGCCTATAAAACCTTGTTTGCGTAAAAATTTAACTTCTCGAGAGGACTGGTGCCATAGTCCGTTAAATCCTTCTTTGCGTAAAAACTATAAATATTCAAACCAGTTGATATTCATTTGTTGATAGGAATAATAATGTTACTACCAATAAATACTTTCATGTCATCGTCTCCTAAATTTTTCCTGGATTTGGGCCACTTCAAGGACCATTTTCACTAAATTTTACTGTGTTAGACCTTGTGGTTTAAAAATAAAAGGTGCATTACGGACAGACAAACACGGTCCTTAGTTTTATCTACGGACTTCAAAAAGTTTAAAATGGAAACAGTAAAGAAATTACAAAATCGCCCCAAGACGTCGAGAAACTGCACTTGTAACATCAAGTCTCCAGCTATTGGCTTGTTATACCAAATGGTAGAACATAAAATCCAATTTTTAAATATTCTATTAAATATTTCAACTGATAAATAATTTACACATTTATTCAACTTTACTTTCATTTATTCCCACTTTAAATTTGCTAACATTATCACAAAACGTGAAGACTCTGTAAGGTTGCATCATTGACTTTTCAGCAAAGATGGCTGCCTTTGCAAGTGACACGAAACTCGGTCGCTCTCCTCTAATCACACTAGTTACTTAATTAATTTCATATCTGATTACATTTAGCAGAGAAACTTGAGTTTGCCTTGCATTATAATCACATTTTAATTGCTTCATTTACAGAAACTTTCTTTCCCATTATAAGAAGCAAATAGGATGTTTAGAGATCGTGGGAGAAGTTCACTCTGATAGTTTGAAGGATCTTTTCTTTTTCAAATCCACCTGATTCAAAAACGGCTTTATCTTGGATAAGTGTGTGTGTGTGTGTGTGTGTGTGTGTGTGTGTGTGTGTGTGTTTTTTCGAGCACACAACACCAGAAACTAAACTAATTGATCGATTTTGATTAAATAAAAAACTAAAGTCTGTTTGGCAAATATATCAAGCCTTTTTTCAAAAATAGGGCTTTTAAATTTCTTTTTTCAACAAAATTGTTAACAATCTAAATTTCTTAAAATAAACTGTAAACGCGCTTATACAGGCCAACAAACAATATTCAAATATAAATGTACGTTTTGTACACCACAGATCTAGTTTAAGAGTAATTGAAAACAGTTTAAAACAAAATAAAATGAAAACAGACTCTTAAAAACACACTTTTTCAATTCAAGTATAAAATGCACTAAAAAGTAAAAAATAAATGTTTCATCAGTCGGGGAATAAAGAGTGCGCGCCCATCAATACTTACTTACAAGGAGGGTGCAGATTAGATTGTTTAGAAGCTATTGAAGAAGATCCTTGTGAGTATTGATGGGCACCCACGCTTTATTCTCCGACTGATGAAACATTTATTTGTTATTTTTTAGTGCGTTTTATATTTGAATTGGAAAAGCGTGTTTTTTATTTCATTTTGTATTTTTTAGTGATGAATATTGTAATCGACTCGAACTCGCTCCTTCCGATAATTTTCAATGTGAAAAGTGTTACAATAAACTAACGCCATCTATTGAGCAACTCTAAAGCTACTTTTCCATATGCAATTTTAGTTAATTAAATAGAGCACAATGAAGCAAAATTTGATGTGCCTAATTATTGAATATTGCATTGTCATCGGAAGCTAGCAAGTGTGCAAAATTTCAAGGATGATGGAAAGTGAGTTAAGAATCGATTACAAGATTTGAACCATGAAATATACAGAGAGAAAAGCAAGTTTAGAAAAAGTGTGTAATCAGTGAGATTTTCCAATTTCGGTCAAAAATTTTCCTAAACTTTTCACAATCTAAGTAAAAATGATTGTATCATATTTGAAATACAAAAAATTTGTAATACCGATGTAAATCGAAGAAAACAAAACAAACCAGACGGCAAACATTGCACTAACTTTCTCACCTGAACAAATAAAAATGATCCGACTCATTCTCAGCTGTGTGACGCAGATTTACTGTGTCTCTGCGTAGTCGCTTGAAAAGTCATATTATCGGTAATAAAAACTCTCGTCCATAAATTTATAGGTAAAATTACGCCTTCCTTTAATTTTCAGTGGGATGTTGTAGGCTATGTAAAAGTTAATATTCAAGATTTAAGCACATAAATCCAAAAATATCACAAATGTGAAAGTTCATTGTTAATTTGTTTAAATATTTTTCTGCATTACAAATAACATTGAATACATTTTTTTGCAACTGTTTTACATGGCATCATAGAATTTAGAACAATGAAAACAAAAACTACTGTATGTGACAGTCAGTTTATTTTATTTGATAGCAAATATTCGGATAGTTTAATGCCAATCGGACTAATTAGGACGTGATCAGTGTTAACGGTAAGTGTAAAGAAACGGCAGTAACCGCGGCTAGAAGTCACAATCGTGAGGTGCGCAGCTCAGAGAAGCAGCAGACTGAAGCAGCATGCCTTAGCTACATCGACCACCAATCAGTCTGCGCATATCAGTGCCTTAATACCTATTCCACGTCCTCATTAGGCTAACTGACGTTGGGCGGAATTTAACACAAAAACAAAAATACTTTTTCCATGTATATTATAGATAAATGTGTGTACCCTGGAGAATACTTCGTTTGCTTACGTGGTGGCTTTCTACTAAAATCAATAAATTAATATACTTCCTCTGCAAAACCTTTTTAAATTTTCTTTCTCTTGACTTGTGTTGAGGTTTGCGGTCGGATCCAGCTCGTTCTTACTGAAACGACCACCCAAAAGTACGTAGCTAAGGTATACTGGGAGGTCGCCAGGCAACCCAGGGCTCTGTTTCTTACAGCATTAGGCAGCGTCATTCACTCCATCAGCACGGGTCTCTTTACAATTACACACAGTTCGCCAAGCTGTGTAGCGCAGTGTGTGTGTGTGTGTGTGTGTGTGCGCGCGCGCGCAATTTAACTTTAAAATATTTGGTTTGAAAATTATAACTCGAAAAAAATAAACCCTGATTGGAGTTTTTTTTTAATATGAATACAGTACAGTAAAATCTGACAAAGCAATTTTGTCGATAGCTATCGAACTGTAATTTTGGAGGAAAATAATAAAAGTTTGTGAAATGTTACTTTGGAACACTTGTTCTGGAAGCACAATAAGCGCTAGTCACGCGGGGTATTTTATTTTTAGCCCTGCCTGTGTAAACGTAGAGACAGGCACCAGCACAGAGGTGTGATGTGGAAAAACAACACAAGTGTTCCGTATCAAGGTCACAGTATTTTTACATCTGTCTGACGCAATGGCGGCGTCATGTTTTACTGTCTATTTCTAATTTAAACGACATTCACTTTTTTAAAATGGGATATTGTTCGATAACTAATGATTGTTAGAATTATCAAACTACTGTATTCTCAAAAACATTAACTAAAATAGCGGATTTTCTCAAAAACGTCAGAAATAGTTTTGATAAATCATTTAATCACTCACATGCTTACCAACTTATGTTTTTGATTAACCATACAAAACGTGTTGTGCACTACCTCTTTAAAAATTTGTTTAAAAGCTATTGATAAAATTTGGTTTGAAAATGTTTTTAAAATACTGATATGACCGTATAATTTCTTAGATTTTTTTCAGGTATTAATGAATAGGTATTTTCTTATAGGCAACATGTTGCATTCGTAACTTGCTAAGGTAGCAAATAATTTTAAAATAAAACAAATTTATATTTATCGAATAAATTGGAAAAATAGGTAAGCATGTAATATAGCTTGTTTTCGATTTTTCGGTAATTTTTTCGCCAAAACTCTTTATTACATGCCCAAAAGCAATGAACCAATACTTTTGTGTATAAAAGAGTGTAAAGTACGGGAAGGACGATAAAAATCGAAAATAAAAGTGACACGCAACAACTTCAAAATTGCTACCGCGAGAAAGTAGATAAAATGTTTAAAAATATAAAAAACATTATTTTTTTCTTTTTATTACTGAAGAACGTAACTGACACGGTTGTTGGTTGAAGAACCTAACAGACACGGCTGTTGGTTGAAGGACCTAATTGACACGGTTTTCGAGTGAAAAACGTATTTAATTGAACGGAAGTCATTTTAACAAAGTTTTCACTACAAGAACGAACAAAATAATAATGCTTATTAGAATGTGATAACGCGCATGAGTAGTAACTCGGTGTAGGAAATGCAGTACGTTCCATGTAAGGTAAATAGTAATGATGACGTCATAATATAGTTCAGTAAAAATCGTCAGTAATCTTAAAGAAAAATATTTTCGGGTGGTGAACATGTGTTAATTGGATAACGTATTGATGACGTATTGTATCGCGTGTTGTTCTGTACGCACAATTCCGCCATTACTCTTGCTTAGATAAGATCAAGCAATGACCGAGCACGTACAACGCACAGCCTCAAGTGACAGTTACATTACTGTTCTTACCTTTCTAATTGTTTCACGTAATCAAAGGTCAGTACTTTTTATACAACGCTTGGACTAAATACTTTTATATTCTTTCAATGTACATATTACGGAATATATGAAATTCAATATACTGAATTACTGGCTGGCTGAGCAAAACTTCAGTAGGTAGACATAAGAGGAGCACTAACAAAGGTTTTTTTTGAAAATCATTCCTAAAGAGAACAATTCACCTTTCATAGTTCCTTTTTCCTCATGAGACACCTCGTATTTTCATAACAAATAGCTGTTGAATAAAAACCAAGTTACATGTAGTTCAAAGAACATTAGCCTATATTGTTATTTAGTTGCCTGGCCATCGCAGCGTAACTCTTAACTGGTATTCGTAATACTTGCCAACAGTTTACTGGATCAACTTTAGTGGAAATTTTATGCTCTTTTTTCCATGAAGAGGTCAAAATCGTGATAAGACGAGATCTTCAGCTAGGAAATAGTCTCGTTACTTTAAATAAGTCAGCCATCTTGAAAAGGAAGTGAATAAGAAACTCTTATACATATCGTTTGGACTGCATACATTTTATCTTTCTACCAAATTTTAAAACAACTTGTCAATTCCTACGGCCAAACAAACAAAGAAACAAACGAAAACAAACAGACAAATACACACGCGCGCGTGCGCGCACGCACAAAATAAATTCCAAAAGGTCGAGTTAAAGCAGAGACGTCGCTTCGTTCTATTAATAATTTTTTATTATTCAGCAGCTTTTGTATAAAAATAAAATTACAAATAATAATATTTAAATTTAATACTGGTTTCTATGGTAATAGTTTAAACAATAAAATTTAAATAAACAAAAAAATAATTCGTGATGGGTGCAGTTCCCGTAGTAATACAAATAGAGTTTGTCTGTTGTCCTCTACGCTTGTACAGTAAACATTCACAGTTTTATTTGAAACTGTATTTGCGATTACAAAACCAAAAAATATTGAATATTTGTTTACAATAATTATTGCAATGGTTTTCTTTTAGTATTTATCATAACTGCAATATTATTTTAAAAACATCTACCAGAACGAAATAAGCCTCCATCGTGGTAAAACCACACTCGGGACCATAAAATGTTCACCGATCATGGTCTAACCAACAGAACATGTTTTGAAAGATAGTTAAAAATAGTTTTATGTAGTTTGATTCAAACTTGGTATAACATTTGTTTCGGCAATTGTTTGAACAAAATAGCAGCCATTAAGAATGCAGAACATTTTGTAACTTTTACAGATAACACTTTTTTTGGAAATGTGATTTTATCACAGAAGTTTATAATACTAATTTACATAAACGCTGACAAAATTGAGTTTCGCAAACGAAACAGACGCGTGGGCGATTAATAGATTCAACAAATCATTGGGCATGCGTCAAACGTTCGGGGTAGCCGTTAAAAACAAATTTACAGGAGTCTAAGGGTTTCTTAACTGCTAAACAATTAAAAAAAGTAATGGCTCGCAACGAATACGCGTCGCAGCTAAGCGTTACCTTTAAAGAAAAGTCCATTTCAGTAGTTACCAAAGATTAGCAGGAAACTGACAATCGAAAAAATATAAGGCCTTATTTTTTGAAAATCGCCATTACAAATATAGTCATTTTACTGAAGGTTTTAAAATAAATTTGAAATTAAAAACTTACTGTTACGTTAGGTTACTCAGGTACTGTCCCGCCCGGACGGAAGTAACTGTGTTACATCATTGTTTCTGCATTTTATATTGAATAGGTAGTTAATTGGTACTACATTTAAATAATTAATTTTAAATAGATAACAGCAAGTTATTTATGTATGCTTCATGTATGATATTACCACATGCTTACTGAAACAATTAATTTAATTAATACAAAATTATAGAAATGTACACCAGCAAATTTTGTACGGCAGTACCACTGAATTTGACTATCGCTTTGTGTAAATTTACGTTAAAACAACTCGTATTTCTATTTGATTAATTCATATAAAAACTACGATAACAATTACTTTAATGTAACAATCAATAGGTAAACGGAACTTAATACTATAATACTAATAAAATACCTTACTCGGTTATATTGCCTGATACTGCTCTGTGACTACAGCTTATTATAGGCCCTAACATAAAGAAACGTTGGTCGTGAAGAGACGTGCATTACAAGTAAAAAACTGTAAGAATTAGTTTAGCGGCCCTTGTGCTTAGTTTTTATATCAGTTCCCTTCCACAGTATGCCTATTTAATTTTGTTCAACCGATAACGAAAAGCTTGGACAGTGTCTAAACAAATGAGATGGGATAATTTCTTTAAATTTAAACTTCTTTTGCCGTTTACTGCAATGGTTGGTATTTTTATGATGTGCCTACTTGACTTTTCGTACATTTTCAGAGGCCTAGCCTATTTACAATGGATGCAAAAACCTATCTTTTCTTTTCTTAAAGTAACGGCATCCTGCAGTTAATTTTTATTGGAGTTTACCTCTTCTAGTTTCTTTCTTAACTGACAAATTCTTTCAGATTTTGAAATTTCTAACAGCTAGACTATTATTTACGAGCTAATCATGTTACAATTTATATATATATATATATATATATATATATATATATATATATATATATATGTGTGTGTGTGTGTGTGTGTGTGTGTGTGTGTGTGTGTGTGTGTGTGTATATATATAAATAAATAAATATATATATATATATATACATATACACACACACTTTTTTTCAACAAAACGTGAAAATTGTAAGTCAATGAAGTGTTCAAAATTCATAAATTATCAGCCGCCTCGGTGGCCTTGAGCTTTCACCCCGAGGACCCGGGTTCGATTCCCGGCCCGGGCTTGGCATTTTCATACGTTATAAAACATCCCATCGTCTGCATTAGCCCAAGTGTGCACAACAGTAGGACGTTAAACAAAAAAAAAAAACAAAAACAAAAAACAAATTATCTGAAAATTGTTCAAATTTACTCTTGTATCTTTCTCTTCAGAAATAAGACGATTTTTATCTTCATCTTCATCAAGCATAAATCTTTTGTTGATAGATGAGAAGACGTTTTCAGAACCGTCTTTCCCGTTCCACAGTAAACTGAAGATATAGGCCTACTCACTATTATTTACTACCGGAAGGTATACGCTACGCTCCTTGCCCTGATTGTCAGGATAATACAAATCGACCTAAGAAGGTCGCGGCGGACAAGCTTTGAAATCATTTAGCGACAAAGCGAGAACTTGAAAAATTAAACATGCAGCGATTTGTATACATGTCAGACTTCAAGAATTATTGTAAGATATTTTGAAAGACTTTGCGAAAAATGTGTAAAGTAATGGAAGATTACTGACGTTGACAACAAAAGAAAAGTAAATGATGTAAAAGAATTGCACAAACTTCTCAACACGTTACTATTCCCTTTAAAATCTGATTGTGTATCTAAGGTAGAAACCCATAAATTATTTTTCAAATCTGTTGCTGAAATTTTAGTCAAATTAAACGAGAATATTAAAATTTTGTTCACTGTTTATTCACAAATTTGCCATCATATGTGTGTGTAGGCCTAAAAGCAATACACGAAGTTTGGAAAGTTTAGATCAATTCTCGTTTTAAAATATTTAACTAAACTCTAAACATACAACTTGAACATAGGCCTAGATGACGAGACTTACATTAAAAAACCAAGAACAAACACAGAGGTGGATCTCTGAGTGGGCAAACCAGAATTAAGAATAACACTTAACAAGTAATATTTTGCCTCTCCGGCAAAAAATGTTTTTTGTAATTTTTAAATTAAAATAATACACCAGGGTGGGGAAGAATAACTTATTTAAACTATAAAGTCTTCGTACATAAAAATAACGGACAACCCTATAACCAAGTAAGGCTTCTATGGCAACCCCTTATTGAAAGTGAACTTGGATTTGAAAATAAACGTAAGTATAAATTAAAAGGCTAAAATTTTAACGTTTGAAAAGAAAGGTTTCATTACTAGATTTCAAGCCCAGTTCTGGCAGGTGTCAGTAACTTTGAGCAAGTACATCTTCCAACAAACAGGGGTTGGCATGTACGGATATCAGTCGGTTATTTACTGTCGTCTTAAAAACGTCTTTTCCTGAAAAGATACTTGGCAACGTTTGTGTGGAATTTTTTTTTTGCGACTTATTGATTTCTGATCACATATAAGTCTTAGTTTTTTTGTGAGTGTTTGTTCTTAGTCCTTAAATATTTTAACGTAGGCCTAGTCATCTAGACATTAAGTTAGACATTTGAGGACCAGAGTTGAAAGACTCTCAAAACTTCAAATTGTTTTTTTTAACAGAAATGATGCGAAAATAATTGAAGGTGAGAAAGTTTATGCAATGCTTTTGTTCTATTTAGTTTACATCCAAAAACTACTGCAATATTCAAAACTTTTTTCAAAATATTTCAACACCATATTGAAATTAAAAGAAATGAACATATTAACTGCCACTTTTCATAATTCTACGACTTTCCGTTTAGACGCTATAGGTGCAACACCGAGATATGGTGATTGGCTTATGTGTGAGGTCAGTCTTACTTAAAGTGGACAGTAGTAAAACAGGATCCCTTACGTTGTGTTTCTTTCTTGAGAAAACATTACAGATAAGGAGTTGTTCGTGGTTGTCTATTTACGGTGGGACGATAATTCCGGCAACACAGCTGTTTTGTTGACGTGATGGAAGCGAATTCCAAAAACTATCAACACTGAACAACATCACGTAAAAGAACATTCCGATACGACATTTTGCTGGACAAGTTCGTTATGCGTTTTAATTTGTACACATTTTTTAGTTATTTAAAATCTTAAAATTTTGAAGAAATACGAATATATTGGTTTCGTTGATGGCAGTTAAAATTATTTCCCCGTATTACCATTTGGACTATTTGCCTGTAAGAGCAACATCCTTTATTGGTTTGTTTAAATTATGTTGCTATTTCATGATATTATTTATAAACTGATAATCCTGGATTCCCTTTACAAATGCAAATTCCCTTAAAATTTAACAAAAAATTCCAAAACAGTAAATATTTGCAAATATAAGCCCAGAAAATATGTAAATAAAGAATAGAAACAAAATATAAAACAGACGTTATTCCAAATATTTATATTGAAGGAAACTGATCATTACTAGTCATTTTGTATGGAAACTTTCGCCCTTTGTACTCATTAGGCTTAGTTTTCCTTCAAATTCAAGACCAATGCCTTTAAAATAGCGTTAACTATGGCTTATCAATCTCTCAAAGTATTGTTATATTTTTTTTTTAATTAATTAAAAATAATTTAAGCAAATTTAATCTGGTTGTGATTGTCTAATCAGATTTTTTTAAATACATAAATAAATAAAAACTATGATATCTTTAAGGTTTTGGATTACTGACGTCTTGAAACTGATTAACTAAATTTGTTGGGTAACAAAGTTATCCAAGCTATTACTAAAGTGAAATTTGATTAAAATGCTTAGGCGACGACCAACACAAACATACACACACGTACGTATGTGAATATTGTTTTAGAGGTCATGATCGGGTGTGCTCAACGCGTGCTTTCTTGTTACCTATATGCCGCCCCAATATTTCTTTTCAAGCTATTACAGTTAAAACGGAAAGATACAATTAAATCTGTAGAAGTTCTCTTGGCTGGATGCCATGTACTGAACAGTTACCAATCACGTGTCGAGTATTGCAACAACTACCTCAATACAGTACGGACTACCTTGGATACAGAGAGGGTTGCAGAAGCGTGCTTCAACCCTATTGTTAAGGATTGACTTCCGCATCCTCCCCTAAACATTCCTTTATAGTGGTTGCTCCCCCTTTGGTCACGTGCTACTGGAGAGGGTGAGTGTTTTGTCGAGCGTGTAATCTGGGGCATATGCAGCACCCTCCTTCCCTTGCATTACAACACCGTGTTCACTAGAGGCGGCATTGCTCTGATCGGCAGCTGTCAAAACACTTTGTGCATGTTAACTGCGTGCAATGAAGTTTCAAGGATAAGCAGATGTTTTTCAATAGATTATTATTTAATCTATAAATGGTAGCGGGAGACTGGCACTCTAGACTCTCGATTCTGCAACTGAATAATAGAATTTCAAATAATCGCAGCATGTAACTGCCTCGCATTATATTAGTTTTTTTTTTTTTTTATAACATCGACAAGACTCAGGATACCTATGAATAAGCAGAGGACCTTATATGGAACTCTAATGCATATGCACGTAAAAATCTTAATTAATTGGTGAGATGTGTTTTCCGATAATCAAGTTTTTAAAAGCTCGACGTACTTTTTGTCAAGAACCGTTTGAGTTGTCCGGATGAATTATGTTTTCTGTTCACCTGATAATGCTGTATATTTTAAGCGGAGGGATTTTGCATGCTCTTTATCGTTTTAGATTTCTAAATTATTTGTAAAAAAGGCAAATTATTTTTGAATATCCATAATTACTTTAATATTAAAAAAACTTTGCTTGAATTAAAATTAAAAGTACACGCTTTAAGCTAAAATAAGTAGGCAATGGCCTATCGTTTATGAGTAGGCCTAAATATGCTACAGAGTCATGCAAGTTAAAATGAAGAGGTCATCTGGCTCCCCTTATACAGAGTGATTCGAAACTGTACGGTAATCTTTCAGGAGCTGATTCTGTACCTAAAAATACGAAAAATTTCAAATAAACTCATGTCCGAAACAATTTGTTTTCCCCAAAAGGCTCCATTTTCTTTTTTAAACGAAATATTTTAAATCTCTAGAGCATTTCGCCCGTTACCGTTTCGCCTTTTTTACCTTAACAGAGGCCTGTGAGTTAATATTGCATTGTTATCCAGTTCTGAGCTGGTTTCAAGTCCCTAGCTCATCGCGAAGATAGTTTCGAATCAATTGCAAAATTTGTCCTGAACAGACAAACAAACAAGAAAGCGAGTTAATATTGCATTGTTATCCAGTTCTGAACTATGTTTAAAGTTTTGAGTCTTTAGCTCACCGGGAAGTTATTTTAAAACCGCTTGCAAAATGTATACCGAAGAGACGAACAGACAAGAATGAGAGTTAATACAAACGTGGTAGCCCATAAGTAACAATAACCAATTCATATATGTGGACGTTTAAACATTTTTAACTACAATAAATCAATAACATTAAATTTTTTTGACAAATGTCAGATAAAGTATTTGTAGCCCTTTTAATTTGCTATCGAATGGTGTAACTTTGAGACACCACAAATCCACAAAATTTAGTCAGGGCACAAATCCATTCTAAAAACGCATTAGGTGTAACGTGCCCTGACGGAACAATTTTCTCGACTTTGCTATTTTACTTGCTCAGTTAATTAAAAGAGCTAAAAAAAAGTTGTCTTGATATTTGTTACTAAACTTTACTGTTATTGATTTATTTTTTAAAATAAATACTGTCTGCTATTCTAAAACGGGTCAATGTATAAAGTTGTTTTTTGTCAAATGATGGGTCTGTCAGGTAAAGAAGCGTTTTAATTTTTAATTTCAAAGTTTTAATTGCATTAATGAAACCGTTCTACAGATAGAATATAAATATTTTGTTGAAAAAAACAAGATGGCGGCTAGTGGGAAATGCAGCGTTTTCTGACATATGTTGGTTTTTTAAATATTTTTAGTTATAAAATCAGTTCTCGAGAGATTGCCATGTAGTTTCCTTTTTGTGGCACAGTGTGTGTTACAGGCAAGTGACTAATAGGCTACTTTATTCCTGCATAACCGCCAGCAGTAAATCAATAGTCACAACAAGTCCACGACTGCGTGAGTAAAGCTAAAAATATTTGTCAAGTGTGACTGAGAATTTCACCTTATTGCAACATGACACATTCCTTTGTCGTGTTTAAGCGATGACCCATTTCCTTTGGATAACAAAACAAACATCCTGCCACGGGACCTATCCAAGAGCTTTACGGCTAGCTTCTGGGAAGCTTCTGTAATTAATGAAAGCCTGCACTAACATTGCAACAAAATAAGCAAATAATGAGACAAGAACTGTACTGTGGAAGAACGTACACTAACTTCCACTTTGAAGTTTACTCTTTGAAATATAAAAAGAGTAGGCGTTGAATTGACAATCTAAAATAACTTTGAAGTTAGGTCTATTGGTAATTCAAGACTTTTTAAAATTTCTTTTAGTAAATTGTTCAGTAGTATTACCGAAAACAATTTTATATTCAATTAACACAACAAATCTACTTCGGAAGTTACACACAAACAGTAAATAGAACGGGAAACCATCGTAATTTTTCAAAATTCATTTATTACTGAAAGTTGAAAGAACAGTAGTCTAGACATAGCAGTATATTCTTAATTAATTGCCTCGAAGCTTGAACCCCAATTACAAAAAAATATTACTGCATGTGAAATTGTATGCTCTTCCTCCGTGACTGCGGTCAAAATTGTATGCTCTTCCTCCGTGACTGCGGTCAAAATTGTATGTTTTTCCTCCGTAACTGCGGTCAAAATTGTATGCTCTTCTTCCGTGACTGCTGTCAAAATTGTATGTTTTCCTCCGTGACTGCGGTCAAACTTGTATGTTTTTCCTCCGTGACTGCGGTCAAAATTGTATGCTCTTCCTCCGTGACTGTGGTCAAAATTGTGTGCTCTTCCTCCGTGACTGCGGTCAAAATTGTATAGGACAGGCCTTCCATGAAAAACTTACAGGAAATAGCCAGTAAGTACATAAGTCATCGTTAAATAAGAGTCCGCCATCTTGAAACGGAAGGGAATGGGAAAAATGTTACACATATTTCGTTCTGGCTTTATACAAGGTACCATCGTAACATATTTTAAAACAATCGGCCAATGCGTTTGGCCAAATTTGCTTAACAAACAAACATACAAACCGAATATCGAAATGAAACACTGACCTAGCTTCGTTCGATCAATTAGATCCACTCTTGTTTTATTACTTCCCAACCGAATTTGTATGGGAAAGAAATTAAATGTAAAAAATTGAATTATCGCCAGGCAATCACTTAATGGTCTAGCTTTGTTTTCTTTTAAGAACCAAGAAGGTTAAAGCTCCTAAGCCCAAATTTTTTGGCGGAAACTTTAGAGCACGTTTTGATTTTTAACAGTGTTCTAATAAAAAAAAGCTTCAAACAAATTTTATTCAGAAATACAAAATAATACTGAGAAATGGCAAACTAGACTTATATTGTTTTCTCATTAAACTCTGTAAATGTATTTCCTTTCAAATTTGCTACACTGACTTGAATTATGAATCTTCATATTATATGACCAAAATATGACACTTATGAACTAAATTTTAACAAATTGTTATAGCCGATTACAAGAAATTTAAATATTTATCAAATTTTCGACAAGAAAAGGAGATTCAAAAAATCTTTTTTCGTAAAATTAAAAAAAATATTTCCGAAATATAGGCAACCGATACAGAAGTTTAAGTCGATAGAACACTTTTTTGGAAAACATATATATCCATCAAAATGTCAAAATCGATTTTTTTATTGTTAACAAACTCGAAGGTCTGCTTTGGATTATTTTTTTTTACGAAGGCTGTGCATTTCAGAAGATAAAATTTTGAAAGCTCATTCAAGTATTAACACTGATCTGTAAGAGTCAAAGCCTCCCATCCATAAAGACTTCTGAAGTGAACACTTCTCAAAGTGGACTTAGCACTTTTTTGTATGAGGAAAAAATTAGAAACTCGACATTTCATGTATAACACAAAAAAGCGTCACCTTGCCGTATAAACATTATTACTTTTAAAGCAGACAGGATACTTTTTAGTGCTCAGTGCTGTCATGTCACCCTCTTCTTACTTGAAGTTTTTTTGCAATAAATATTTATTAATATTATATATTATATTTATTATATATATATATTATTATATAGCATAATAATAATATATTATTATATATATATCGTCATTATAATACATTCACGAACCATGTAAAACCAGATTGTTTAAAACATGTAGGTAAATATATTTTACATATTGTACTTGCGTTCATTAAATATTATATGTTATTAATGAATGCCGTTATTTTACATGCCCAACCCAACTATCACAATTATTGTAAGATTAACATTTCGATAAATTTTATAAGATTTATGTTTTATATTTGTATATTGTATAGATAGATAAGTGTATATTTTCTTTAATATCGCTTGTATATAACTTCAACAAGACCAGTAATATAATTGTAATAACGAATACTGATTAATTTTGTTTTTCAGCTTCTCACTTGTGTCTGACACGTCATTGCTGCCCGAGATGCGAGATGAATGTAGCAACAAAACAAAACGGAACTAAATTTTCACGCAGCATTAACTTTCTCCGACTGCTCGGCCTCGCTCACAAACGCTAATAAATAGTATCACAGATAAGCAATTCTATTCACTATTCTTTCTCTCACGTTATTATCCATCCTCCCACATCTGCGGTTTCTTTACCTTTAGTTCTGCTTCTTTGTTCTTCGTGAAATACTGTAATGACTTGTGGCTCACGATATTCCGTCTTCTTTTCTGTATTCCTTGTAACAAAATGTAAAAAAAACGAATCAGATTATTTTATATATAATAATAGCTGATTTCTATAGGGTATTCCATTTACTGTACAATTAATAGTTCAAGAGAGTTGAGTTGTGTTGACTGATAGTTAGAGTTGGTTGTTTAGTTGATAGTTATGTTTGTTCTGTTTAGTTAATTTTACATTCTAACTTAGCAGTAGGCCTACCTGGTCAGCGAGTTTTGCTGCGGAATCTGTCCAGTCCTTTCATTGTGCACAGTTTCAACGTAACCAGCAGACATTTGGCTGTTTGAATGCATGAAGTAAATAAAGTTCATGAAAGTACCCCGTTTTATAATATATCAAGCATTTTGGTTTCAATAACTGTATGGCCTATAACTTGCTAACGAATTTTTCGGAGCTACAGCCACCAACATTTTTTGGTTAGGACATCATTTGTTCATGGCCTAACATCTGAGCAAAGTTTAGTCAGAATTTTTACTGCCTATTTTGAAAAAATCCATTTTTTTATTAATAAAGTAAAAAATCACTTTGTTGGTTTCAGGGTATTGAGAACAAAAAGATATTTCGCCACCACCACTATACATTTTTTATACTTCGTATAGTTAGAAAGTAGAAAACATTAACTTTTTTAGGTTAAGGTTCGAACACCACAAATCTGGCAAGTATTGGAGGTGCGATAAAGACATTTAGAACACTCGAGAAACAATTCGATGAAAACTGTGATGTAGATCAATGTGGCAGGGAAACAGGACTTCTATCGGAAGTATGTTTTTTTTTAATTTTCATTCAAAAAGCTCTTTTAATCTGTGATAATGTTACAGCCACAATACAACTTCGAACGACAAAAGTATTTTCGCTGCATGTATTTCAAACGCCAAAAGAAGTCACGCGATATTGAAATTAACCAAACGAGCAAACTATTTATATTTGTTTGGGGGGGGTTGTTGATTTTGCTTTTCTAAATTGAGGTTCAGTCTAGCGCGGTACGCTTATAGCCGGGGTATTTGTGTTGAGGGATTATAAGGGGATTACAGAAATACATTATCATCATTCCCCTCACTCATCCCCTGGTCTGTCTAAACCACCCACCGTAAAATGTACACAATACACATTACTGTGTTTTTTATCTCGTAACACTACAAATGAATGGAATATTCTGTTATCATTATGATAAAGTGTTTTATAATTTAGATATAATAAACGGCAGTGTTTATCAGCACTAATGGATGTGATTACAGTACAGCGCAGTCACTGCTTTGCATCAGAACATTGCAAAATAAATGGTGTAAAAACAATACAGGGTTTTTTAACGACCATAGTTTATTCCATTTAGACTGATGAAGTCGAGCAATCGTCGTTAACGAAACGCTTACTGCAGTAACTGCAATCTCGAAGTTACGACTTTGAACTGAACACGTTCATACCCAAATAATACCAGCGTGTTTGAGATTCAGTGTTTTGTTGAGTGTTGGTTGATTGTTATATATGTGTGTATTTATATATATATATATATATATATATATATATATATATATATATATATATATATATATATATATATATATATGTATATATATATATATGTGTGTGTGTGTGTGTGTAAACTTTAACGATGCATCAAAAGTGATGTAGTCAGAATCGACTCTTATATAAAAACCCTGGATCTCGGTCTTATCATGATGGCGCCTTCAATTTACATTTTCTGATAACCAATAATGTTAATCAAAGATTTTTGACAAAGAAAATATAATACAGGCATAAGACGTTTTTCAAACAAATGTAGTACAACAAATAATGGCAGTCAGAACTGGAACACCTTCCACCATCCAAGACTGAATTAATCATTAGCCATAAAAAGACAAATGTAGCTTACTTGGAACGTGTTTCTATAACTTTAATAACACGGGAGAGCCATTACTCGTTCGACAGTTTCAAAATGGCGGTCAGTTCAAATCTTTCAAAATATATGTCTTTTCTCTTAATTTGTGTTTTTAATTCGTTTTTACCATTGTAATCAGCTTTCAAAATTGTTTCAATTAGCACTTTAAATCTCCAAAATTCGTTGAAATTAATAAATGTAACTTGAAGGCGGTCTGTTATTCGATTTCGAATATTCATTGTAATATGAATGTTTAAAATACTAATAAATGCAGATTATAATGCTGATTGTGATATTGAAATAAGAAGTTCAAAAAAGGTAAGACAAAGAAAAATATTTTTGGAATCCGCTTGTTTCACGTCAGCAAGCACTAGGCTGAGTATATTGGATAACGTTTTACGGTAGGCGGACAGTCTTATACTGTACGAAGCCTGTAATAAAAGTTTCTAGTTAATATTCTGTTGTAAATGTTACATCTAGGTGCACGTTTGTAAACAAAATAACCTAAAAAAGAACTTATTTTATGACTTTTTAAGTGAAAACACTTCACGTGAGCAAATTGGCGATACATCGTGTGACTGTAGGCTACCAGTGAGCTAATTCTTTCACTGACTTTCTTAGCTCATTACTATTGTTTTGCATGTGAAACTAAGAGATGTAAGTTAAAAACTCACTGCTGCCTTATTTCTTTAAAATTATGTATGCAAATAAGTTCAATGATAAATAATTAAATTATTATTATCTTTGTAACAAATATTTTAAATTATTATCGAAAGTCATTAGACTACATATCCAGCTCAACCATCACAAATTATTAAAGAATTAACATTGCACAATATTTCACAAGATTGATGTTTTATATTATACCAGCAGTAACCGCCAGTATAATTTAAACGATTCCACTGTGAATCTTTTATGAAAATTATGTTAATTTATGTTAATTATTTTTAAAAATAACAAACACGACTGCTAAAACACAAAATACAAAAAAATATATACAAAAATTATATATT